>JAOWBC010000182.1:6344732-6363064 GCA_028566105.1 Hypoplectrus providencianus
CCCCCGGCGTTAACGTCCTTGTTTCTTCCTCACTATGTAAGGTCACTTTAACGGCACACAGGGTCAAACTCACGTGTCAGACTGCATGAACGGATGACACGTCAGGAGCATTTTTGCAGCTCTGGGTTTGACGGCATCAAAAATGTGTCCACAAATGTAACGAAATTTGCCGAAGAATAGGGCAAAAAACACACACATTATCACCTGGCAAAGATGAGTGAGGATGAAATTGGAATTAAAGCAGGAACATTGATGTTTTCCCTTGTGTAATTGTCATAAAAGATGGCATTGTTTTTACAAGACACAATTGGATCCACTACTGTGTTGTGTCACAAATATTGAGTTCACTTTGGCCAGGGATCCTACTTCCTTGTAACAGAAGTAAGAAAATGTACATTATGGCTGATTGGTGCCATTTTTTACAGTTCTGGCTAAAATTGTATACATGTACAATGTGTGCATCAGAGCAAGAGTCATCTGGGGTGTTTTACTTAATAGATAAAAACACAGCATATGTATTGTTTGACAACATAACATCCACCAGAGGTCCACTTTGTGGATTGTAGTTGGTCCAACGGTCCCCCTGGGATGCCCCTGGTGTTCATTTCATTTCATTTATTTATTTATAAGGACAACACACATTAAACCACATTGGTATTAATGTGCCAGTGTGGGCCAGCGAGCTAATTTTCAACTGCAGTCCTTTGGTGAGATGTTAGGATGTCAGAAACCATAAAGAAACATTAGTTTCTTTATGGTTGTGCTTCTGCATAAAAACAACATACAAAGCCATGCAGCACCAGTTAAGACTCATGCTGACAACCAGAACAGCAGAGAGACGATGAAAAGGGCAGCAATGATGATGGGATCTTCATAAAAGTGCAGTTATGAGCATTATGGTAGACTAAACCAATTAAGTCTGTGTTGCAGTAGATGAGGATTTGAAACCGACCTGTGACTGCTTGTCTCCCCCTCTGACTCCACTTTTCATTCTCTCTGTCACCTTCCAGTAAAGCAAGAATATTTCAATTATTATTATTCTTTTTAAAATGCAGTGAAAAGTCAGTAAAGTGGTGATTTGACCCAACAAATACATAATCCATGCACAGACACAACTAAAGACCCCAACACTTTGTGACACATATAATGAACATATTATATGATTTTCTTACACACCAAGAGCTTGCAAAGGATTTGTCAGGATTAGCAAAAATAATAGTAAAACATGCAGTTTACTAAAAGTGCTCAGATACCAGGCCTTGGTCCCTGTTCATTTAGCGGCCTTGGTCCCGTTCTGAGCGCTACCATCCACATCTTGGAGGATAAAAGCTTCTAAAGATCTAAATCTTTTCTAACCTTTTTAATCTCACCAGCACTGAGAAAAGAGGTGATTTGTGGTTGAATGACACGCCGATCTTTCAACACTGAGAAACATGTCCAGTCCTTGATTTTGTTCATATTTTAATCACAAACATTCACTTTCAGTGGTTCTGAGCTGAGGGGCAGACCACGAGAGTTGTGGTCTTCTTTTTTTAATGTCATGTGAATCGTAGAAAAACTCTCATTACACACGCAGCGTTCATAAAACCCGTCAGCAGCCATGGAAAACACTGGTAATGTTTTTATTGGGAGAGGGGGTTCTCGTCCAAAAATACCTTGTTTACTGTCTTTTAATTCATTCAGTGAGCTCTTAAAGATGCTAGTTAAAATAAACAGGAATAGAAGAGAGCGCGTTTACAGTATGTTACATACTTCTTCACTTTGTTTTCATTCATCCATTTCTGCTGCTCTTTTGTGTTTGCATGTCTTCACCTTGACCTCTGTCTTTATCTGTTGCATCACTATCTCAGGTTGCATACATTTATTTTGAAGGTCTCAGCTTACAACAATAGTAGTGACTCATCAGTGTTTTATAATTACATATTATCTGGATGACCTTTTTTATTTTTTACATCTCATTTTTATTATTGGTCAAAAGTTACATCTTAGACATTTGAAGGCTTTTCAATGGCATGTTGTGTTAGAGTCAAGGCTTTTATATTAATTTGTCCTGTTAAGAGTTTTTTTTTTAACCTCTAACTGCAGAACTGCAGATATTCCATTAAAAATATCAGAATATGTCTTTGACGGGTTAAAAATATCTGACTTGCTTCAGGCAGAAGAAATATTTTCGGAGACCCAATTTCTTTGAAATGAATTTAGGAAAAAAGAAAAAAATTTCGAGGTCATAAATAAAGACAAATATACAAAACAACAAGAAAAAAAATGGTTGTTTTATTTAAAAAACAAGTTTAGTGAAGGTTAATATTTATTTTTTTTGTGGGGGGGGTCAGCATTCCTTTTTTTAAGGCACTGACTGTATTCATTTTGTTGCCACCAGCACCTGCTATATTATTATTATTATTATTATTATTATTATTATTATTATTATGATAGTAACAACAAGTGAAGTTTCTCATCCACGCTGTCTGAAGGAGTGTCGTACCTTTAGCACCTGCATGAGCAACTCTGCACGCTGCAAATGACACACAAAGGAGCAATGACTGCAGATTGTTGTACCGCCAACATAAGAACTTTTATATATGTCAATATAATGTCAGATTAGGTGTGATCCAATGTTCAGGACATAATGTGAAATAAATCTCTCCACTGAAACCAAGACTGATGAAATTCTTTGCAGCTCTTAAAAGAAATCGTAGCAGCTCCTTAAGAAGTATTCAACTTATGTTCCAGCTTTTAAAAGGAGCTGATTCTTCTTCCTGTATGCTTTGAATGAGCCAAGGTTACTGTTCCCATATCATCAAACTGCATACAGAGATGAAAAAAAAATGCATCCATGGGTCCTTTTAACTGAAAAGCTTAAAAAAAATAGCTAAATTCCCCAAACTCCCCTATATTCCCCTAATTCTTTAACTATTCAGTCTCAACGTGTCTGTTATTTCAATCATTTCAGAAAACCTTGTGTAGTTGTGATCACAAAGTAACCGCCGTCATTAGCATATTTTTATTCAGCCTTAAGAGTGCGAGGTCACAGCGGCTACGCAGGGCGAGGGCAGAGAGCAGAGGAGTTTCGGCCATGTTGTTACATCCCCACCTCGCCGTATCTTCCTCCCTTAAACGCTCACAAGCTCCCTGCTTTTCTGGGACAGTGTGTGCCCACTGAGACTCATCAGCTCTACCTGCTCTCTTCAAAATATTGCATCTCCTACTCCACTTGCCACGTTTGCTTGCTCGCTGCCCAGTAATCCACCACAGGACGAATTTCTCCTCGCTCCTTTAAATAAACTCCACTACAGTAAGCAGCAGCGTGTCTGCCGGCCGGTCAGATAATCCTCCATGGAAATGTGGCCACTGACAGATGTGAGCATGGCTATCAAGAATTACAGTCACGATAAGAAAGAATGAACTTTATCCTCTTGTAGCAACAATACAGTGATGGGGCTCTGCTGTTATTATATGGTAAACATCCCTGGACATGATGTGCCAGCTGTAATCCCATGACCATGCACTTCAAATCTCCATTCTCTGCTGCTGCTGCGTGGACAGCTTCTGTTCCTGCTGCCGGGGAATAATTCCTCCTGTTAAACACTGCCTTCTTCATGCTGACATGCAGCACAATGAGTCATCCTTCAGCTCAGGTTAACCTGTTGATCGGTGTTTAGATGATGCCGGGTGACGGATGCCAGATGGACCTTTATCATAAGGCTATAAATCAGTTCCAGGTTGTTTGTCCAGTTTTCCTTGAAAATCCCTGCCGTCTGGTTCTGGGTCAGTCTGGAGAGTGATGTTAGGATTATTATTGTGAAGTTTGAATGGCGAATGCATAGGAAATACATTTTTAGAAGACTTTGCCAGGCTAATGGTGAGCCTAGCTTGAACAGTGTCATCTCTGAGGCGAGTAAATCATGCATCAATTAATTCCACCTTGAAACAAATCTGCTGCATTATGGGAAATGTAGGATCCAAGAATTTTGAGCTTGACTAGGGATGCATGTTTTGTGATTTTTTTGCAGATATCCAATATGCTCCAAACATGCTGATATGGGATTTTTTTGAGAGCAATGCCAAGACTGATTTTAGAGGGGGAAATCAATCAATCAATCAATTAATGAGCGATATTGAAGTCAATATATTAATTATTTGGGTGCATTTGTAGATTGGTGAAACATCTACAACAGCTACTTTCTCAAATTTTATTGAATTATATTTTACTTTATTGAATTATGATAAAACTTTATTGAATTATATTTAACATTATTATACAATCTTTGTATTACACTGTCAGCCATTTCTCTAAATGTTAACTGAGTAAATAAAGAATTAATAGACATACAATTAAGATTTAAATAAACATCATCACTGTTCAGTGTCAATCAATTGTTTTATATTTAAATAATGATGAAAAACATGGCAAAGCAACATTTTCTGTATTAGATATTGTGTCTAATAAGTTTATACACAACAACACATATTTGTTATATACTGATGGAAAAGGTAGGCCTTTGATAGGCCATTATCGCCCAATAATATATGTCAGCCGCTTTCCTTATTTATAATAGTATGAGTAATGAGTTAATAAGGAATATTTAATTTCAAGTGCGTAGTAGCCTGGGAATGATGGGTTGCATTTTTAAAAGGTGGATGACTGTGAATTTCATCAGCCTTGTCCTACTGTATTTTGTATGTTCTAGATGCTTTTCAGTAACCTTCATAAGATCTTCCTCTGGATGAAAATGGCAAATATTCAAAGATCCTTTATTTGGGGAAAAATACATAATGCAGAAAAGATGAGGACGTGCGTGGTATTGCATGCAAAGAGGCAGTTAGGAAAAATGTTGGTTTTGTAAAATACGAAAGGCGAAATGCTCTCGTATGTAGTAATAATTGCAAATTCCATGGAGGCAAATTGTAACCTATGATTAAACTATATTATCAAGTCATTACGCATATTCAGGGTGTGGCTTTAGATACTGTGCGTACCTGGCCATCAGGGATCTACTTGGTTTGCACTTTTGTATCCACGCTGTGTTAATCAGCTTCTGGCTTTACGTTGAACATGACATCAGCAGCCGATCGCACGTACTCCAAGTGGCTCTTTCTTGAACACTGGAGGTTGTGAATAGTGCAGATGCTCTCCCTGCTACGGGCAGCAGAAGGACAGATAGACGCACTTGTTTTGTATTTGATGTGATTAACGGCTTGAATTCATTTCTTTCTAAGGAGTGTTTTGTAACTGTCCTAAAACGAGGAGCTCCTCCAGTAGCCTTGTATGCAAAGC
Organism: Hypoplectrus providencianus; assembly: GCA_028566105.1. Classification (NCBI taxonomy): domain Eukaryota; kingdom Metazoa; phylum Chordata; class Actinopteri; order Perciformes; family Serranidae; genus Hypoplectrus; species Hypoplectrus providencianus. The sequence continues at coordinate 6,350,011 of JAOWBC010000182.1, forward strand.
ACTGAACTCCTCATGGTCGGCTCGAATGGGGGGAAAAACACACTCGCACTTACTTTAATGTTTAATTTAATGTTTATCCAATAGTCGGGGAACATGGAGGACTGAGAGGAGGGTGACATCGAGTTCTCCAGTCGAGGCTTCAAAGAAGAAAAAACACCCTTCTTGTGTTATTAGACAAATGAAAATGTCAGAAGCTGTTTTAAATGTTGTGAATGGGGCTCTTGAGTGTGCGAGCTTATGACCTTGTAGAAAGTCATTCTTTCTGAAGGGGCACGCTCACAATTAAACATCACAGTGAAATTACAGTTGTTAACACTGAATGCTGAATATGCTCTCGACACAAGGCCCCCGCACCCCCCACCCCACCCATCTCCACACCCCCAGACGAGGACTGATCGTCTCTCTAACATGTCCAGAGCAAGATATTTCAACAAGCACTTGATAATACTCTTTTAGTCGGTGCAAGTCATACAGGGATTGTCCATCTGTTCCGTTTTGTATCAAAATGACGCTCAAATGGCTTAACTAAACATTTCATGTTAGACCTCAGTGTCTATGAGAGCACACCTATATAACAAACCGTCATTGCTGACTGACTCCTGCATCAGTGACATCTGTGATTTAATGCAAAGAGCAGAAGAGCAATATTGAGATTCCAGCTGCTTTTGCCTTTTTATTCACAGCCACATTGACAATGAAAGAATGTCAATTCAATGTCAGAGGCGAACGTTATCTCTACATTCACAGTTTAATGACAGCACGAGCCAAAAGGCCATCGATATGGCAGCAGCTTTATTTTTTATCTGACTGTATATATACACATATCATACGGATATAAAAAGTTTTAAACCCTAATAACATTAAGTCTCAAGTTTAGAAACAGAATCCTGATTTGAAACAGGAAGTAATTCAAGAATATGTCAATAAGCCTTATATGCTAAAAGCTCATTAAAAATCATCTACTCATAGTACAATTGATCAGATTTAAACCTTTTACAAATATATGTTTTGCTCTCTATTGTTTTTTAGACTTCCAGAAAACACACAACTCCTTTAACTGACTGATTTAGAGCTTTCTCTGTTTCATCATCAGCATTACTACATATCCGTTGCCATTTAAAACCTGTGGCAATGCCAAACTCAAAGCCCTTTTGGCTGAATTGTAACAGCTTTCGCAGATCCGTCCGCAGTTGGAATTTTGTCCATCTTGGAAGTTCAGTTGCTGTGTTTCTTTTGTTTATCCCTGCTTATACTGGTAACCATATATTTGATACAGTTGTAGTTTAGAAATGGCATCTTGATTTTAGACAGTAAACATCTAATGAAACATTAAGTCAATGAGGCTTATTATCTAAATTCTTCAAGAATTTAATATTGACTTTTGATACTTAGGAAAAAGAAAAGGACAGACATAAATGCATCACTTCCTGTGCCCTAGAAAACAGTGAGAAATGCCATCACTACATGTTCATCCCCTTTGCTTGACATTGAACAGCAGCGAAAATGGCAAAATGCACCAAAGTGACATTTCTTAGAAAGTAAATATCATTCCCTCACTGTACAGCAGTTTATGTTGGGACACAGTGCCTGGAATAAGGGACACAAGCAGCTGTCACTGGGCTGTTATGAGACTAGATGTGACTTCATACTGTAAGCTTTGATTCGGATGAATTGATCGCTTTAAGCCGAGATTCAGCTTCCCCACCATTTCACATCATTATCAGGTTGTGAGTAACAAAAGCGCCGCATAGCTGTTTACTCTCCTAATTTGTCGATGGGTGTCTTTCCCAAAATATGAAACTAATGAGAGCAACTCTTTACATCTCACTGTCTCTCTGTTTAAAACAAGCAAGCCACTGATTTCCCCACAAAAAAACAAACACGAGAGCAGAACAGCAGCTCGGGAGAGCAAACAGGGCCTCGGTGAGTCATGTGTGCGGCTGAGAACATCCCTTTTCCAGCCTCCGCCTGCGGTTTTGGAGATCATTTGGCCGCGCCGCCGTGTCACTGTCACCGTCTAATCTCATTGGTAAGCCCCAGGCATGCCACAGTGTCCTGGCTGCCCACATCTGAACAAACACACTCGGAGAGAAAGACACCAACCTTTCAGTGAGGTGACAGAGGGATGATGAGCGAGGGAGGGAAGCGTTAGCGAGGGGAAATATACAGTGCAGTCACCGCTACCTGTCTTGATATTCATCTCGGCGGTGTAGGAACAGAATCCTCTGTCCGCCTACAAGTGATACCAGCGAGTGGCTTTAGGCGAGAGCAGCACTGTGCAGCAGCACGGAGACCGTCTGCATCCACATATACTGGGAGCTTTTCTTTTATGTGCTGCAGCACTTGAAACTTGTGATACGAGTCGGGCTGAATGGTGCAAAAATTGCAATAGAAATTTAAGGATTATTTTCTGTAAATTCCAGGCTTGTATCAGTCTGACTTCATGTAGGAACAATCACCAATCAAGATGCTCTGATGCCAGCAAAGTTTACTCGGAATTCAAAATGGCACGAAGTCACAACATGAGCAGGGAAGCAGCGACAGAAACAGGTGATGCTCCTCCTGCAAATCACATCTGATCTGCTGATCTAATGTCCGGCAGGAGATCCTTATGTCCTCCAAGAAATAAAAACATTCATATGATTATCTAAATCAATCATATCTTTTTTGTTTTGAAACTACATTTAAAAACATTTGGATGGAGTGACTAAATAGTTAGATTTTAAATGTCAGAATCTATTTAATTTACCATATATGGAGACATTTTTTTTTTACTGTTCATATGCAATTATAGTGTTATAATAAATGCTTTTTGTGGGACGCAGCTGGGTGTTTTTTCTTTAAATGTCAATACTCTAACCACTGGGATAAACAGTGATTTCTCATTGCTTCCATGATGTAAAGAAAGCAGCGATCAATCTTTATGGCTCAAGAGGCATCACAGAACAACATTATTTTCTGTAATTAATTAATCAAAGTGAGTATGTTGTTTTGACAAGCCTAATTTAAAATGGGTTTTTTTTTTCTCAATGAATTTCAGTTTGGGTGTTCTTTTGAGCAATATTTTTGCCATTAATAAATTAAGTTGCATGAGTTTTTTTTTTTTTTTTAGTACAAAAGAATAATAATAAAAAAAAAAAAGAATTATAATAAATAAATTAAAACAGCTTTCCCTGGATCAGGTAGCTGCACTGTGAATCTGAATTAACCAATTAAGGTCTTCGGATTTTTCTCTTTATTCCGTTTCTCCCACAATCCTCTATTTTTTAACAAAGCTAATTAGAAATGGCGTGTTTTGTCTGACACGGCCAGTGCCAGTCGCAGCGCTGACTTTGTTTGGAGGACCAGGACGTTGCCAACAGGAATGAGTCCAGAGACTATTGAAAAGAAGGCTCATTTCCACGCTTCAAAATAACACCAGGGAACAATCAAGGTCGTGTTTATTAAAACACATCAGAGAGGTGGACTCCCCGCCAAAAGCCCTGCTCAGTCAAACGCAACGCCCGCTCTGTGATCACAGAGAGAAAAATGCATCCGGCATCATTTTAATAAAATGATAAGGTGGCTGGATCCACATGGCCACGCTGGGCCGTTTGTTTTTACAGGCTTTTCAGGGACTGTGCGGAATTAATCCTCCTTTGGAATCAATTCCTTTTTGTATCGCTTTCAATAATGGAGCAGACTGGACTGAGAACACCACAGAAGGGACATTTGACAAAGAAAGGTTACAGAGTGTGTGTGTGTGTGTGTGTGTGTGTGTGTGTGTGTGTGTGTGTGCACGTGTGTGTGTAAGCAGCGACTTCCTGCAACAATAACACAGGCGTGCGGTATTTGAACTTATTCAGCATCTGGTGAAATGAGCGCAGACCTCAAAATGAGGAAGTGATAGTGACATGGAGGAAGAGGAGCTGCCTCCAGCTCCGTTTGATAGGCTTTTCCGAATCACTCACATGAGCCTGTTTTTATTCTTAGCACAGGCACTTTGTACATCCCAGAGTTTACTAGAGTGCACCGGGCAGCTTATAAAGGAACTATATAGAGAGGCTGGCAGGCTGCGGCTGTTTGTTTTCATCATTTATTAAAAAGTACTGACAAAGTTTTTACTAAGTTGCAAAGTGCAATTTGGTGCCAGAAAAGAGTTCAGGCTGTGATTAAATAATATTTCTGGTTCATTACAACCTGGTTCTCATGCATTGAGATTCTTTTTAACATAAGCAACACATATCTGGAGAAAGTAAGCTAATTGCTGCAATCTGGAAACTTTAAGTTATTAGCTGCCTGAGGAAACTTACAGAAATGAAATATTAAAAGTTGCAAAAAAGTAACTTTGCTATAATTAACTTGATTAAATGAAACATGAATGATTGGATTTCTTTTAAAAGAAAAAGATGACTATTTTTAAATAGTGGTTCTGCTTTTATCTAATAAAATAACTAATGTATTTATTAAATCAAACAAATTTATCAGTGCAGCTTCACTTTCATCAGTTCTTTTATCATTCGATTTTCTGAGTGCCTCCTCTCACAGGGACTTATTACCTGCAGACAGTAATTGTAGATGGAAAATGCACGCTGCTGCAGAGGTAACTGTCCTGTTGGACAGAGAGGCGACTGGAAAATCTCCCCTGACCAGGTTTCCTCAAGTGTGCATGGCCATTAGGCCAAAAAAAAAAGGTAAATAAATAAGAAACAATACCAAATAACAGTATCACAATAGTTTTGTAATCTGCAAGCTACTCTTCACTGGAAGCAGTTAAGCCACACCAACACTATAAGAATTTGAAACTGAAGATACAGATTACCCTGATTAAAATAAGTAATATTACTGTTTAAATTACTTTTTCAAAGTTCTGTTTCTTATTATATTTGATTAGAAAATTTTTCTAACAAATGTTTTGAAAAATACATCTGAAAAGAAGTCGTCTTAAAACATTAAGTAGAATTTACTGTTTATAAAAGTAATAATAAATGCACTAATGCTTTTTTTTGTTTTTTGTAGCAGTTTATTCCAACAGAAACAAATTATTCTATCAGCAGTTGCAGAATCACTCCCATTGTGGAGCAACATTTAAACATTTTCTCCTTATGTTTTAATTTGCTCATTATGAGCCAAAGACAGCCGGACACATAATGGTGTCCAATACAATTCCAGCGTTGGACAGGAGGCTGAAGTGGTGAAGTCCTGGGTGGGGTCATACTGAATACCCAAAACTAGCCAAAACAGGCCTAAACAAGACCCTGTCACCACCTGTCCCGCCACTACACACTGCTGGCCTGCCTCACCTCTTCTTGTCCTCTCAGAGCTGGAGATAAGCAATTGCCCTGAGCTGATACACAAACTTTTTAAAGACAGTGCTCATCACACACATACACACACACACACACACACACATACACACCACCCCGGCTTGCTTGAGAACTCGATTGACATGTTTAGAATTGATGCCTTTGCCGATGCCATTGTCTCGCGGTCAAGCTTTGCGTCTTTTCCTTCTTGGACAAAGGTCATTCATCATGACAGCATAAAGCTCTGCCCATTAGCGGTTGATGAATGACCTGGCCTACCGGTCAAGCCTTGACCTCCCTCCCTCCCTCCCTCCCTTCCGTGGTGGGGTAATCTACTCCTTTTCTCAGGACCTTAGTCAAACTTTGAAAAGTGTTCAGCTCGTTGGACACAGAAAGTAGAGTCGTAAGATTCCAGTCGGTCAAGCTTTACTGTATCTATTTGCCCAGTGGCTGGTATTAGTCACACACTGCACATCTACACACACAGGATGCTTTCAGTCCTTATCTATGCTGCTTTTAGGACAGCTGTTGAGTGCAAGCAGCTGACCTCTGACCCCAAGCACCACTAGGCTCCTTCCCTTCCACCAAAACGAGTACAACCAGCATGATAACCCCCACCCCTCTATAAATTCCTTCCCTTTCCAGCTCTGCAGCACTTTGTTGTCTGTCTGGTGTTTGTCCAAATAAGACTTTCGACGCATACATTCCTTTGCACTAGACACACAAAAGCTCAACATGTATCCCACTGGTCATCAGGGCCATGAAGAAAAACATTGTGAGCCTTCTTTTCCACTATTTCTCCTAGTGTACATTTTTTAAACCACACCATATGTAAAGTGCTGAGGTCAGGCAGCCAACGCTTGCATAAATTCCTTTTTTTTTTTTTCCTGCCTGTGTCTGAAACATATGTGAGGGGCTGGGGGTCTTTTCAGGTCATGCATACGACTGAAAAAAGCAATACGTGGCCTTTACTTTTCTTCTGTGTATTGGCTTTCTCTCTCTTGTAGACCACGTTAAAACCATTTGCTCTCTGCAGAGGTGGGGGGAGGATTTGGTTTCCGCCTAGAGGGCACTACTGCCTTCAACATAAGGGACTTCCACGGCAACCTGAACACACACACACACACACACACACACATATTGCTAGACTGTACAGCAAAAGTGCCAGTGTTCATTGAAGTCAGAAAGTGTTAAAATCAGCACTGTCAGGGCTTAGGGGAGGCCAATCAACACTCGTTAACACTGGAAATTTGGGTCAGGAGAGCAATTAAAACATAGTTTGTTCCGTCAAAAGGGCTATTTAAGGCAGGAGTCATTGTACTGTTGTGAACGGAGAGAGAAGTGTTCGCACAAAATTACTTTCAAGCACTGAAATTGCTTATTTTGGGGACACAAACTAGCAATACCAGAGCAGGAAAACATCTCATTTTCAGAGCAGAAGTCTCTTAAATGATCATGCTTCTTGTTACTTGCGTAAACAGACAAATTGTACTTAAATGCCCAAAGTCTCACTACTTTATAAACTGTTGAGTGGTTACTTAGTTTAGTTAGATGAAAGATAATGAACTTTAAGTATTTTTTACGCAAAGATGTTGTTAAAAAAATGGGTACAGAGTAACATATTTAACTTGTTTGAGGAATCTAAAATTGCACACACAAAATAAAAAATCCCTTCTTGACTTTAACTTAGTTACTTTCCACCACTGGCTGAAAGTAACTGGTTGGAGCACATTTGCCACTTCAAACACATGCTTTGGTAATTTGGTTCGAGCTGTTGAGTGTGTTGTCAATTATTGCTTCAAGATGTAATGCAACACTGTGTTCAGTAAAACCTCAAGCCAAGCTCATTTACATCCAAACTCGAGCGCAGTTCAAATGAAGAAATCATGTTTGGTCCAGTGTTCAACTGGCGCATATTACATTAAACGCCTGAACCCTGCTGTGTGTCATGGCACAGCTCAATCACTTGTAATTCTCTGGTTGCATAAGGTCATCTTTAATCAGTCTTTTTATATTTTTACACATTTGTTGTGGGATTTTTATATATCCTGTCTTCTGCCGTCATTGTAGCAGTAAAACACAAAAGAACAAGATAGTTTAACTTGTGATTCTTCTTAGGCATATTTTACTAATGCTAATCCACTGTGTTTAGGGCAAAGTTCTGCAGAAAATCCCTCTATTATCTCAATGAAGACCAGAGACGGTGCACACAACCAGATTCCTCCGTGCTCACCCACACTTAATTGTCCTCCCTTCTCCCTCTGCAGTGAGAAAATTTGCAGAGTGCCAAATGAAATTGAAATCAACTTCTGTGTTAAGCAATGAGCAGGGGAGAAAGAGAGCCACAGCAAACTGCACTTGACCGCTCTTGACAATAGCGCCTGCTCCTACCAAATGCACATTGATTAATTAATTAGAATCCCTTATTAGCAAATTGACTGTCTCAGCTGATTATCAAATTCAGTTTCTTTATTAGACGCAGCTGCCGTGCTGCTGCCGCCCCGATGCTCCATCTCTGCTCTCTATCTAAGCGGGCCACTCAGCTCCAGAGCAGCACTCATCCTGCCGTCTGAAGCAGTCCTCTGTGGAACTAAATCAGACTGGACCCAGTGATGATGAGTCCTCTGCCAGGATCTAAATTTATGCTCTCCGTGTGTGTTTGCAGTGTTAGACTAATATATGAGGTTCAAAGATCGTAGCAGCTTAGCTTCTTAACTTCAAATCATGTACTTCTACATGTTTACAAACCATTTCCCAGCGCATGCAATGCAGTTGTTAATGTTGCCAATGTCATTTTTATATTATTTCTGTATGTTATTATCTCTATGAGCATCAGGTCTGCATAAAAGGGATAGTGTGGATGTTTGGGGTCTGATAGGTTCATTTCCATAGATGGTGTAATTACGGCAGTGGATGGTGGTCTGCACAGCCCCTGTTTAGAAAAGCATCTATTTTAGACACGTTAAAATGTACGTCCATTTAAATGAACTCTATATGGGTTAGGGTTCAAGATAGAGTAGTTATCAGGGTGAACTGAGGCTTTAACTTGTCTTTAACACCCATATCATTGTAATTTTCTGCACCAGACCCATATCCTGGAACTTCTTGTTTAGCACTGAAGAAACAAGCTAAAATCAGCATTTTGTAAAATAAGGAAATGGTCAGCATGCATTTCATTTGTCACTTGTGCATTCATTGCTGGTATGTATGCCTGGAGTCATATGATGATTTGAAATTGCGATAAAACAAGCGAATAAGGAAACAATCGTCTCATTTACCCTCCAGCTAACGATATGTTGACCCTAGGCAGCATTCTTTACATCCACACAGTCGTCCGGGCATCACAGTGGGCCTCACAAATGACCCTGTTCACCCTGGCTGAGCCAGGAGGAAGGAACCATGGAACACACACACACACATGCACACACAGTGGAAGTGATGGCTGGCCCATAGTGGAGCCGATGGATATCTAGCTCCATGCCTCCAGCGCCAGGGGGAATGAAAAAGCAGACAGTGTGAGAGCGCTGACTGGCCGCCGGACCACATGGATGGGCCTGTGTAGGGCCATTGTGGCTTATGGCTTTGTCCAGATGGTTCACATACCTTTAGTCGTGCTTTGGGTGAGGAATGCGCTCCCTCGGGACGGTTCCCGACCCTGGAAACAAGGGCCAACATAAACACCCATCCCCAACCCCCACCATGGCCCTCACCTAAAATCCCTCCAATCCCTATTAGAGCTGATATTGAGGTCACGACAGGAAGAGGAGTTAAAGAAAACTTATAGAAATGCATCATGCTGCCTTACAATGACCTTTAACAGGAAATACTGTTTGTTATATTCATCCGGATTTTTGTTTTTTTCTTCAGAAGTATTTGCGTTGGTCTGCTGGAGGTTTGTGCATGATACATTCTGGGCAGAATTAAGAGTGACAAAAGTGGTTGTCACATGATAGTATTAGGATGCAGTGTTCTGAGGAGGACTGTGTGTGTGTGTGTGTGTGTGCGTGCATGTGTGCGCATGTGTGTGTGTGTGACTGAGTGTAGGATTATAGCCTGACTAATTACCTTGTAAAATGCTGTTCCTTCCATTTAAAACACAGCAATGCCACAATTCCAATAAACAAGCATTATTCCAAACAAAAAGAGGCGAGAGCGCAGCCTGGAACCCTCCGCTCCAGCTGTCTTGTAAACAGCGGTCGTCATGGATGGATGATTTTGTTCCATTTTTATCAGTGAACATTTAAAATGCGCGTATTTATATTTCACTATCTTTTTGCAAGGGGGAAAATTCCACATAAGTCTGCTCAGCTGTTCTCAAAGATAAGTGTTTATTCTGACTTATTTGTACAGGGAGGAATTGGAGACTGAGCCTGTTTACAGTGCTACTCTGCGCTCTAATGTGCCTCTTCTCCCAGCACTGATGGGTTTCAGGTTAATAACAGGGGAATAAAATAATATTTCTTTGTGTTTTCTACACGAGTGCTCTCTTTTTCTAGATTTGTTTATCAGCTGGAGCCAAAAGACGACAAAGTCTAAATGAGAGACTGAGCAGAATGTATTTTGAGATGAGAGGAAAGGAAACATCTTGCTCTTGGCTGAGATTCCTCCTACCAGAATAGACGTGAGACAACTGCAGCACAGAGTCGCTGACATGTGATGCTCTTGTCCCCGCTGCAGTTAAAAAATCCTTCTTTTTTGACTTGGCTTTAAGGGTTTCTCCAAAAGTTTGAGGACGGCTGGTGTCCCCTGACTGTAGCTTTGTGGCTTTGCAGGGCCGCTCGCAGTCTAGCTCTCTGCCAAAAAAAGGATGAAAGCGAGTCGAATTTACAGCCTTGCAAGTAGCGGCTGCGTATGTCTGAACGCTTATGATAATAATTTCTCCCTGATCAATTCTTCTTTGAGAACTGGCTCGGTTTTAACTGCTTTTAAAAGATTCCTTCTGAAAGATGTTTTGCTTTGTTTGTATGTTGAAACTGAATATTAGACATCATATTGTTGTTGTTTTTTTAACTTTCCAATTGAATATTTTTGCTGGCATTCATTAATTTTCAAGCATCAAATAACTGTATTGCAGAGCTGCATCAGAGCAAAGATGTAAGTAGCTCTGTAGTGAAGCTATTGACAAGGTTTGGGTCTAAATCAATCTGTATGATGAAAGAAGATGGGAAAATAGGCTTCAGGTTAAAGATGGCTGCAAGCCAGGCAGACTACCGTTTTCTGTCCTCCTCCTCCCCTTCCTTTTCTTCCTCCTTTGCTGGTATCGAGGCCCGCGCTCCCTCGCACATCTGTCGGCATGTATCCGCCGCTCAATCGCTCTCGCTGGGCCACGGCGGGTTCCCTAACAGCTCAGTATGGCTCTTCCATTAATCAAAGACACTTCCAGTGTCCCATTACAGAAACACTGCTACTCGGCCTGTCTGAAGCTGACAGCTCGCCAATTCATCTTCTAGGAGAAAAAAAAAGCTATTGTGGCACGCCAGTCGCCTTTACCTGTTCAAACGAAGGGCTGTTAAGAGCGCAGGAAGACCCCTCTGAAATTGTTTTCTCTAGGTCAGGCAAACAACAAAAAAGGTAAATTGCTTGTCTCAGGTAACACGCAGGGGAAGTTTGGTGGTGGCTGTGGGTGCGAGGGGGAAGTGGGGTTGGGTGAAGGAGTGGGTCAGCGGCGAAATAAGAGGATGGAGATGTGTTTGTTAAGAAGCTGATTTCAATGAGGCTACAGGGGATGAAATGGACCGATGCTGTTTACCGAAACGGCTTAAACACTGTCCTGACACCGAAGAGGACCCTCTGCAGAGGCGGCCCGCCACTAAGTACATCTCCTTAAACCTGCCCTGCTGCCTCAAGACGGCAGGTCAGGGTGTTTAGTTTGTTGTGATGGTGAACAAACAGAGGGGAAACGCAAAAGAAAGAAAATGTAAGAAAGTAGATGTTTTTGCCTTTTGGTTTCAAGCCAAATAACATGTCATTTTATTTACTTAGAAGTTCTCTAATAACAGTTTTTTTTTCAGCCATGTTGGCCTTCATTGCTCATCCAACAACATTTCTCCTTGTACTTTTTAAAGACAAACTGTAAGAATAAAAAGAATGAAAATACAATTAATTACATCCTGGAAGCTAGAGGAGGATGAACAGTAAAGTGTGCGTCAAAGCTTGAAAAGGCTGTATGGTGATTCTTTGTTGTTATATGGCTGGCCATGCAGGGGAGAAAATCACACACGCAATTATAAGAACCGTCACAGATCATTACTGTTAAACCATGGCTTATATACATTTATTTGTTCTAAGACGGCCCGCAGTGTTAATGGAGCCAGAATTAAAGTGGAAAGTTTAAAGCTGCATTCATTGGTTGGCAACCACAAGGTCAGAAATAAATTTTAAAGCAAGCATGGGGACCATTGTCTCCAGCATACTATTGTCTGGTAACATTAGTGGTCAATTTCCTTTTTACTGCAGCCTGACAGAAGCATGATGTTTAAGACTTGAAGCAATTTTAGTGGAGAAAAATTCCATGATTTCTGACATGATGGTGATGTAGGGAATTATATCGTATCAGAAAATTGCTGAACATTTAATTTAGGAATAAATTATATAAATACCATACATTTAAATGTTCTCCGTATTGTTGACCGTAACAGAAATGTTAATTGAACAATATTGGCTGATAAAATCTATTTACTCACACAATATGCAGGAAGCTACATTACTATGGAGGCGCTATTGTAACACGACTGATTCTCACTATTATTTTAGCTCTGCTTTGGTCTCCACCACCTGGCAAAAATATTTATCCAGCTGTGTACCAGAGCAAAATGCTATATTTATAAAGCAAAAAATTGCATGTTATGCCAAAAATAGAGATGAAAGAGGTTAGAAATTCATGTTACATTTCAGATAGAATTTGATTCAGTATAAATTGAAAAAGTGTTGTGAACAAGACCAGTTTTGGATCAAGTCTCAGACCCAAATCCTGACAATCTCTAACAGCAGCACATTTCCAATAATACTCACCATTGATGAGTAAATGTTCAACCTGTTGAACATTCCTGGCACACGGATAGAAGTCAGCTATTAAATGGATTTTCTAGAGTTGCATCAGGGAAAAATGCTGATTACAACAGCCTTAAAAGTGTTCTGTCATCAAGGCAAATAATCAGGAAATCCTTTAAAAATAATATTGTCCCACTAAACTAAGCATTTGTACATAAAACAGGGCTCCTTGCAGACCTCATACACATCCCCAGAGGAGCACAAGCCAAAACCAGAACTTTTCTATTTGGAACTAACAGCAGGCAAGTCAAATATTAAAAGGAATAAACTCATGAACTGCCTGCAATGGTATTCCAAGCAGCAGAGAGACTTTTGCGCTAAAAGTAAAGATTAAGTTGACATGACAAAGTTTGAGTCGTGAAATTGTTTCCAGTTAAATCCCTGTTATTATTTTAAAGTAGTTTGCTGGCACCCAGACTGTAAATAGTTTACCCTGCACAGTTTAGAGGGAAAAAGCAAAGTGAACTGTGAAAACCCAGCTGCAGCTCAGGGTGTGTGGCTCGCAACTGGCAGCTGGTAGAGCCAACATTTTTAGCTTCTTGGAAGAAGCGGACGGATGAGTGGCTTGTTACCAAACCAAGGTACAATCAGGGAGAGAGGGAAAAAAAAAACGCTTTGGCCATTTCCTGACTGCCCAGTGTGGCGATGTTCTTATTAAGATCAAATCTTTCTCTATAATGAACACATGGACAGTGAAAGTGAGTGAGGCCGAATGAGAA
>JAOWBC010000182.1:6391878-6401883 GCA_028566105.1 Hypoplectrus providencianus
TGCAACTTTTCTGGTTTACATGACTCACCTGAGACGTTTCCTTTGCGGTTTCTTGTCATGTCAACTCTAGCCCGCTAACTCTAACCCGCTTACTTTAGCCTGTATCATTCCCAATCCTGTTAAAACAGTTAAATTGATGCTACACGTTTGAGGTGGCCTTGTTGGTCACAATAATCCTCCCCCAGTTCCAAACATAAGTGTTTTTTTTTTGTTTCGAGCGAGACCACCAAACACTTGGTGCTGCTCTGGAGCCAGTTTTCCTGGCCGAAAGACCGTCTCCCAACCGGCCCTGGAACTTGATCAGAAAAGTTGTATATGTGATCTAGATGTGTTGTAAGTTGCTTACTGTATAGAAAATAAGCTAATAATAGCCCTCTGTACTGATAAATCACATACAGTATTTTAACGCTGTCTCAGTGCTACAGACCTTTTGTAATGCGCGTTAATACTCAAGCATGAAATGTGCTATCTGTCCGAGGGTGGTTTGTCTTGTAAACTGTCCGGTCTGCTGTGAACGCAGCTGAAGCTCTGTAGCTGTCAGCGGGCTGAACACTTCCTGTCACATCAAATCAGAGCTTCCTCTGACAACCCTCCCTGTGTATTGTTACCATCATCTTCTCACGAGCCGGACAGGGAGTCGCACCTGGAAATGAAGTGAGACTCGCTCCGTGAGACAGACAGCGTGTGACAGAGTCCTGCCTTAACAAGAGTAAAACCAATGTCCCTGCTTCAAAAAATGCCTCAGATTTCTGCAGCATTAAGCCCAACAGTTAAACATTGTGCTGGTAATGATATAACAGTGTGTCATACATTCACGCTGGCTATTAGATTTTCACCACCACTTGTCGCCGTTTCTGTAATGAGCTCCTGGTATGCACTGACATCGGCAGAAATGGATGTCAGCCAATCACATTTGACAGCTCTTTCATTGTGTCATGGCAGTGTGTGTAATTAGGCAGGTTTTACATGAGTGTAGACAGTCACACACTTCTGTGATCGCATGTCCTGTCCCGTTGTTGTCGTGTTAGATCATTGGTCTCACACCCTGGGCTTTAAAACAAAGCAGTTTTTAGTCCCATCTTATATAAATGGCCTGATAGATACATTTTCAATGAATAATTACTGTTTTTCTTGGCTTAGTACAGACAGCGTACATCTAAAGTCTCCCATTTTAAAGTTGCCTGTTCTTATATTTAATTTAATAATATAAGACTTCGACTCGTTCTTTTGACAGTTCGTTCCAAATTTGCTTGAGCCGACTAAAAGCTGTTTGTAAATTTGAGTGAAATGTCCTTATGGTTTCTTATTTGCAAAGAATCTAGATCCTGTTACGGTCCCAACAGGGAAAACAGAGCGGGGAGGATTGTTTGTGACACAAATGGTAATAAAAGTAAATATTCTCTCAGGCACGACCTTTTATTGCATTATGTAAGTTGGCCAATAGCTCTGGGAAACTTTTTAGATCAATTTCGCAGCGCAGATTAGAAAGCTATGAATCCCATTTATGGAAGAGCTCCCTCATGAAATGCTCTTTGAAACTTTTATATTTTCGGATGAAGAGAGAATGAACCCGGCTAAGCAAAGATCTGCCGACGGCACTTTCATGTGGGGGGAAGAAAGAAAGCAACAGAAAGTGAAAGGAGACAGAGCGAGCGAGGCAGAGGGAGAAGATAAAAGCACTCCCAAAGCCATCTGGAAGTAGCCAGGACACACAAGGATTGCTTTTATGCTACTAATTCCACTGGGAGGTGCGACATAAAAGCAAAGCATGGATATTGTGTTATAACTGTTGAAAACAAGCAAGTGGCCGCGGAATACTAATATGGCTGGTCAGAGGGAAAAGCACTTCAATCCAGGGGTAAACAGACTTTTTGGATGGCCCCCCAGAGGTTCGGGGTTGCAGGGCGTATTGATTTGTAACTATTAGTTGACTATCTTGCAGGCAGTTTCTGAAACACTCTAAACAGACTTTAAGGCTGCCAACACCTGCACTGTTTGTGTATCTGTTTCATTTATTTGATGAGCTACTGGCTTTGTTTACATGCAGGCAGAGTAGCCCACTGATGATCATCCAGACTTATAAGTTATCTTTTGTCTGTAATAAATGCCCCAAATAACATACAGTCATTTTCCCCTCATTCGAAATTCAATCATGAATTTAGATGAACTTGTTGACTGCTGTCTTTATTTAACCAACATGAATCAATAAATCCTGTCAGTCCACTGTGTGTTTGGTTGCTGTAAACACTGGCTCCAGTTGTTTTTCTTATATTGCCTTTGGAGTTAGCAATGTGTTTTTTGCCCCAACTGGTCAATACATAAACTCACCTGCTCACCTGTATGAAGAGGGACTCAGGACAGAGTTGTTGTTTTTTTATCCTTTTTTTTCCAAAAGCAGCTTAAACCCAGCTTTAACAAGTGTGTGTAAGCTTGCCACAAACACTATAAAGAGAACAAAACGGTCATATTATATCACTCTCCGTCCTGTTAGTTCACTTATGCCTCAGGCAGTCTGTGTGGTGTATAACATTACCCTGCTTCTTTGAACCCATTATAATGTCTGTATGCACTGACCTGGAACTAGTTTTTTTCATTTACAGGTTTATGTTTTTTAATGTAACCATTGAAAGTTTCTAAGAAGAGCGTTGGCTTCATGAGGTGACTGATAAATATGCGAACACATCTCTGCGGGTTAAACTGAAAGGCATAAAGAGTACAAAGACATAATGAGTGCGCTCAGCATGACAACAGCACGCACCAGCAATACAGATGTTTCTGTCAAACTGTGACCTATTTCAACACTTACACAAACCTTTGAAATGTTGCATAAAATTCAATGTAAACTGGGGATGTTTCCATCAATTGGTTGAAGTGAATAAATCAACTCCTTGAACATCAAAAAGCAGATGAAACTGGAGGAAAAAAAAGGAAAATGTCTCACCCATGTCACATTTGCTGCCTGTGGCACAGTTTAACACGGATCATTAAAGTTTCATCTTCACCAATGAGAGAGCTCTGGAAGATGATGCTAAACCGAGCGAATCCTAACTGGTCGTTAAGTAACTGTGTATTTGACAGATTTTTGTGGTCAAAGTAAGGAAAAATAACCTGTAAGTGTTCAAAAATGATAAAATGTCAATTTAGTGACATTGCGTGAAAACAGTTGAAGACAGTAAATCCTATCGCAACGACTTCTATTTAGTTTAATGTCATAATCGAGCTTTCCACCGTGGAGATTTGTACATGCTAGAAATAACACAAGATATTAAATTGCACCACTTAATTATCATGCAATCAGGATAAAAAAAAAATATTATAATACATTGTTTATCTTGCATTTATTATTTTTAATGACATTTCAATGCATTTTTAGATTTAATTGATGCACCAAAATACAGTAAATTAATAAACTAAACAATAAATACATGAGGCAAAAAAAAAAATCACAATAAGATAAAGCAAATAGCTTCCCTGCTAGACCAGCAAGGTCACAGCAGGAAAAGAGGGTGAAAAAAGGCCTTCTCAGAGAGCAACTGGAGAGGACAGGCGAACTCTTTGAACCGTACATTCACCATTTGGCCTATTTCTGCCTCAGCTGATTGTATCCCCCCACCAACACCACCTCTAACCACACATATACACACACACTTCCCTACGTTTGGCTGCCTGCCAAGAGCTGTCATTGCCTCTACAGTATCAGTTCTGCTGTATCTATATCCAGCGCTGTGTGGAGGCCCCGTGCACAAGTGACGGGTCTGCAGGAAGAAGAGGGCCGACAAAAGAGCTTTGTCAAGAGGAATATTATTAACTTTTCCTCTTTTTTTTTGCAAGTTACGCAGGTTAAAAGGACCAGACATTTTATTAATACCATAAGCTAAATTAGGCATTAAAGGTGCTGTGAATAGCAGTATGTAACACCTTTAAATTCTATATATTTCAAGGCTTTTTTAATGACCTGTTGACATGCTGCTTTAATCAAACAGTGCAGATTACAGAATGTGTGAAAATTGGTTTCTCCTTGTCTGTTCTTTATTTAGGACTATATGTGTCCATGCATAATGCATGTGCATGCCGTAAGCAATGTCTTTCAACTTTATTGTAGCTCAAAATGAAAGCAGCTGATGAAGGCAGCCAGAAAGCTGAGCTCAGGCTCTCATAAATGATAACTAATTGGATCTCAATGTCATCTGTGCTGTGGGTCTGGACAGAATCTGAACATGGGGGATTTTCCTCGTAGTTTTCTGACTTTCTTTAACCAAATAATATACTCACTCTGACATCCCATTTGTGGAAAAACAGATGACTTAATGGAAAAGAGTTAGTAACCTCTGTATGGTGTCATTTGGCAGATAACACAGGCTTGATGACTTCAAGTTCTGTGGTATTTGAGGTAAGTTTATGCTCCTAAATAGCTCTTGTTGTGTGATTTCCCTAATTGATCCGATTTGGCCGTTTGAAGTCCACACTTATTATGTTTTATGTGGAAGATTTAACAGGATGGAAGAGTGGATTTTGGAATCAAACAAAATAAACAAGTATGTAAATCAATGCACCTGAGTGCAGTAAAAAAACAAAAAAAAGCCTGCGTGTTTCAAGCATTTCCTGTTGTTTAGCCATTTGGATATCCTATTACCTGCACTCTCAGTCGTGACCCCTGTTGTTTCTGTTGGCTCAGCTTGGCCTCTTTCCTGAGTTGAACTGACTCTGATAAAAAGTAGTTAAACAATGTTAAAGTTGTCTTTTTTGTCTTTTCATCAACCTCACACCAAGATGTGGAAACATGCAAAAATAGGAGAGAGACAGACTTTTCAGTCGTATTCTAGAATAATTTTAGAAAGAAAGTTCACACTTGTTTCAAAGTGCGATTTTTTTTCTCACTTTTTGCACAAAGGGTATTTTATTCCTGTCAAATTCCAGTTTAGAATTCAGAGTATTTCTCAGCCAGTTTACACATTTCCCTCCTTTTTCTTTGTCTCAGTTTTACTGCCCGGGTTGATCACTGTATTCCCTGCTTTCCACTCAGGCCCTGTGACTCCAGCCTTAATAAACTCTGCATTGCCTTTGACAATGTGTGACTTGAAAGCAGGAAATAATGGGCCCTAAACACTAAATCTTTACAGGTTATTGACCTGGGGAAAGGGAGGGAGAGTGTGTGTAGGGGGTGGTGTCCACCAACTCATGCTCATGTGGCCATTTTGGTTCACTGTGTACAGAAAAGGAGAACATTGTAAGAAGGAGATGACTGGACAGAAGGACAGTGAAAGGTTTTGCAACGCAGCAGACAACAGTTTCCTCAGCATCTGACAAGAATGCTTATGCTAACATGGAACTGAGTGAATGCACTGTGTGTTTTTAATGAGCAGAAGCTCAGTGTCTCCTGTTACACTGCTAAAACTTTCCCCTCTGGTTTCACTCCTCCTTGGCAATCTTTTTTTTCTGCCTGCTACTGCAGTAGAAGAAAATAAAAAGAGCAAAGGCAACAAGTGTTGCTTCTGTGTCTAAATTTGGTGCAATCACCTTAAACCTCAGCCCACCACCTGCACCCCCCAGGCAGCAAACGACAGCCAAAATGAGTTTTCCTGCCCCGATCCAGCAGCCATCTCATCCCTTCCTCTCTTGAACTATAAATGCATTTACAGCACTGTAAAGAGGATGTCAATTGCTGGATTCCCAGCAGCTGGCAGGGCAACAGTCTGTGGTGGTCACGGGGGTACGGGTTCAACTGCTGGTCAGAGTCTCAGGTCTGTCCGTCTGTCTCTCCTCCCAGCACGCACAGAATAAAGCCAGTATTGTAATAACATTTGTCCTGTGTGACTTCATATGTGTTCAAGCAGAAGTAAAGGCTGCTGCGATGTTCACTTCTTTAAACTGTGATCGTGATTTTTGTACTATTAATCAAGCGGTTCAGGATGTCTAAATGTAATGAATTATTAATCATGGATGTGGTAGATTTATATATGGTTTTAGGCACAACCAAATAACCTATTTTGATATGATTTGACGATGGGGACACCAAGTCAGGACATTTTGATGGATTATTTTTGAGTAACAATGACAAATTCAGATGAATTGTTGTTCAATTTGAGACTTTTGTATGATAACCAATGATTTAGTGACTGAATGTCCCATTGGCACACTTTGTTCCATGATAAGGTATCTCAAAATTGAAAATGTATAGTAGCTGATTAAGTCTGCAATGGTCTTTACTCTAGTGCTTAAGTAGTAAAATTGTTTACTATGTTTGTTCTGTTGAATTGAAACTATAGGTGCCACTAGTGGGGCTTTATTCTTATTACTTTTATGCAGAGCATGGAAAAGTCTTCAAATATCAATTACTTCCAAGCATTTTTTTTAACTGTGTTTACTGCTAACACTCCCTGGACACAGTGTACATTGGAATAAAGATCCAGAACTGCTGTGTGGTTCTTTGACGGGTGTTGCCAGCTTCTGTTTCATGTCAAAATACTTTGGAAAACAACTGTTGAGTAAAAGAGCTGGTTTGAAGCTTCAGGCAGCAGAAACAGGAACATTCACCAGCTTTTTGAAGAAATAAACAAGGCTCAGAGTTGAGCTGCTCAAGAAGAATTAAAAGAGCAAAGCGCAGGAAAAATTGTCATGGTTTGAAAGATGTTGTGGCAGCTTTTAACACCCAACTTGTGAGATAATACTGTTGAAACACTGTGACCTCACATTGACTTGTTCTTAGCAGTTTTATCCGAGAAAGCTGTTGACACTCTGATGTACAGCGCATGAAAACGCATCTTTTATTTTTTATAGACTCTCGTATTTTGTTGGACATTCTTCTGGTGTCTCTTGTGTGAGCAGATTATACATTAACTCCCTGCCCCCTCTGTGTTAATAGTTGCTGTAGTCTGACTTTGAACTGAGTGTTGGGTCAATTAGTTTAGAGCTCTCTGACCTCCACATTCAACTCTGATTACCAGGCATGTTTGCTGAGAGGACAAATATTAGCTACACGATAACTGATAGTCAAAATGAAATCTAAATTTGTGCAATTTAGAACAACTGCACATATTTTTGTTGAAAAGTTGTCAGCTGGCTGTGGCTTGAGGCTCCAGTCGAATAGAATACAGCATTAGACTGTCTACTCTGGATAATGGTGGGCAAGTTGCACCATGGGTGAGGAAGGCTCCAGGTTATGACAAGAAAGAAGAAAATAAAAATAAAGAAATTCTGGTGAATTTCAGTATGATTTTTCCATGAAGCGGATGCTTGAGTATCTTTAGCTTCTCTACTGTGACACCTTTCCCAGTAAATGGGATTATTAGAGTGGTGAACAGTTACAATTTAAATCCAATGCATATCAGTGGACCTCAAAAAAGTTGGTGGACTTTAGTTTCAAACACAGGATTAATATATATTGATATATATAGATATATTTTTTTTTAGTACAACAGTTATGTGTGCAGTGTAAAATAGGTGGAGTGCCCATCACCAAAGGTAGACCTTCTACTGTATGTTAACATATAACTGTCCAGTCATGTTCTTATTATCTGCAATGACGAGCAGTTTTCCAGTTTAGGTTTGAGGATGTGTTGTAATTGTCAGACTTCATTGTCAGAAAAATCTTGAAAACACCACATGCTGCTGCACTAAAATAATAAAGCTTTTTGGTTGTTTTCCCAGCCACACACAGGCTCTATTTACTGCCATGCATTTCACTAGCGGTCCACCTCATATTTTACACTCAACTCTCTCTGCACATCACTGCTGTCACTGTTTAAATTCCTTCTGAGAATTTTCTATTTTCAAGTTTTGCATCCCAGATGAAGTCTGCATTACCAAAGTTAGGCTTAATCTGATCGAGGCCTCTTTGACCAGACCCAAACTGCAGTTGGTCACTCTCGTCAACTTATATTTCTCCAGAAGCCCACCCACCCCTGTCCATCCAGGATCTATTAATACCAGACCCTGAGGCTTGTGAGAAATGGTCCACTTTGGCATTTTAGAGCAGCCTAACTTACTTCCTGCCTCTTCACACCAGGAGAGCCCCGGGTGGTTCCTCTATGCATCCAGCTCCTGTTTCCTTCCTTGAACTACTTCACACACATCCATCTACCCACATACACACACACACATAAATACACACATCCACCAAAAGCCCTGAAGATATCCTCACGTCTGTGGCCTGCAGGAGCACACGGATACATGTCAAAGCCTGATTTTCTCCTCTCTTCTTAAAAACAGAGGGGGGTTGAAAGCAAAGCTGAAAACACATGGCACCTTTCACCTCTGGAGGCAGCCGGGGAGGAGGGAAGGCCAGGGTCTGAAAAGGGTGGGGGGGGGGGTGAAACACTTGGTCAGTGTCTGGCAATGACGGGGTAATTGCTTTCACTGGACAGAAAGAAGGGGCATATACGGTGTGTATTGGCACACCTGGGAAAATTAGAAGTTTTTACAAGCTGGGTCTTCTTTCTTTATATCACCATCATTCCTAGCCGTTATGATGGCATTTTATTTACTATTTTAATTTTACAGACAGAGGGATGGGACACTGCTTGACGGTTTTATGTCACGGACCATGGGGCATTGCAAAGCCATCGGAACACAATAAACTTTTGCTTTAAAGCTGGTTTTTGTGGGACCTTTTGCAGTGAGTTGTAAAGTTTTTTTAGCGGCTTCCTCATGACCTGATGAGTCAAATGTTTGCTGATAGAAAGAATGGCCGAAAACTTGGTCTGTTTTCTGAGTCATGTACTCATATAATGGCCTTATTATGATGCTAGATGAAAAGATCATCCAAGTTATGACAACTCATCCTGAGGGGAAGATAATATCTTTACTAAATATTGTGGCTATTTATTTTTATTGAATTCACATTACTGATGATGATGAATATCTACACATCATGTCATGGCAATTCATTAAGTATAGTTTACATTATTCCTGTCTGTCCTGACTATTAAATCAAAAGGGAGACTCTTAAATGGTCCACAACTTAAAAAAAATATCTATAACCAATTTCAGTCCAATAACATTAAAGATAACTCTCTAAAATGACACATCAGGATAAAGTCCCTGATAAACATTTGTTTTGAGAGGAGTTGATAAGACCGTTATCATTATGTCACCAGTTGTCTGCAAAAACCTAATGCTAACACCACGTAGCCAAGGCCACATTAACCAGAATCAGATTGTACTTATCTAAAAAAACAAGTAATGGCAGTTTCAGAAGCCCAGCAAATAGTTTTAAATGATGCATGTGTGTCTGTGTCCATTCGTGTCAGTGCACTCTCTAAACCAGGTTCCTCTGACGTCAAAGACGGTTGAAAGTAAGGAGGACGGGGGAGAGAGAAGGAGTGAGGTAGACTGGAGGAAAGGAAGGAGGAGGAGGGAGGGAGGGAGGGATGTGTGGACTGAGATGCCCTCGATCTCCCAGGGGGCAAAAGCTCTGGAAATGGCTCTGTCGTTCAGAGAAAGTAAGGCAAAGGAGAGAGAGAAATAAACAGTACAAAAGAACAGGGAACAGTGAGGGCAGGAAACTGTCTGTGACCTACTGGACAAACAAATTGGTTTGCAGGCAAAATGGATTAAGAGGTTGAGCCGGGTAAAAAAAACAAGGGTGACTGATGTTGCAATGTGAGCTCATCCATTTTGAAGGGGGGGCTGAATTTAGAGGCTTCATGTGGAAGTGTCTTGTGTATTTTCCCTCTGTGTGTGTGTGTGTGTGTGTGAATGTGTGTGCATGCGAACGCTCTGCAAGTCAATATTTGTCTGCTTTGCCACGTCCCTAGACATCCCATTCGGCGCAACAGACCGTAAAGCTGTCAAATGCGACCTGAATATTCTCTGTCTTCATCTGTTTCCTCCTTTTTCTCTCCCTCCCTCTTCCGCGTGCTCTCTCTCACTTGCCTTTGATTTCTTTTTCCTCTCCGTCGATAACAATATCATCGGGAGCAAACGTGTTCCTGTGCTTTTGATGGCTTGTCTACCCCACCCCTCCAACCCCCCCACCCCCCCCTCGCCAAAAGACAAGATTATGTC
>JAOWBC010000182.1:6402152-6425529 GCA_028566105.1 Hypoplectrus providencianus
CCCCTCGCCAAAAGACAAGATTATGTCCTCTTATCTATAGCGCTGTGTTTGCTCACACCATAATGTCATTTGTGCCTGTGTGAGTCTGCGCCTGACTGACATTTGTGAGAACAAGCACGTGTTTTATAGTTACTGCAATATCATCTTCATAATACATTATCCATGTTCCATGTGCAGCCCAGCACACTTTGATTGTAATTGTCCTGTGAGGCTCTTTTACTACTACACTGCTACTGTGTCATCCTGTCCCATCCCGGGCTGACTGATATGACCGATTGACGCAAGAAAATGTTTCCACCGGTAGAGATTTGGCAATAGCGTTTCCACTGCTGAAGTTATTTGGAGCAGGCTATGCAGCACATCAAGGCTGGATTATTGTGTAACACTTAATTGTGGATGATTGTGTTGACTGATGTTAGACAGTTGTTTTTGTTGAAATGGAAGTTCCAATTAAAAGAAGAAATTAATCTCTCTGGGTGAATTACGGTATGATTATTTGAAAGCATTTCTTTAGTTAAATTCCCAGAAACATTACTGTATCATGATATGCACTGTTAAAGTGGTATAACATTATACATTTTATGCTACAAGATTATGGTAGCGTCACCCATTTCTTGCTCTTTTAATTTGGATCAAAATCTAAAAGTTTAGATCCACCACAGCTACATCTGTGACATTGTGGCCATCTTGAAAACATCAAGGAACCTATTAAAAATGCTAATTCAGGCCTTAATTATTTAAAAGTTTTTATATTTTGGATTTTAAATTTGTTAGCAAGTTATGTAACATCCCTGTCTTTTAACTAGAAATGTATTTTTATGTGCACTCACCTTCCGCTAGCATTAGCTTTACTCATATTAGCCATTAGCCTGCTAGCTAGGGATTGAAAAACTATTTATATATATACATTGTTTTTAGAAGGAGTGGAGGAATAAAGAAAAATGCTTTTTGTCAACATGGGATAGTGGAGAGGCAACATTGGGTACCATACCAATGCCAATTTTGTTTTCCATCTTCTAGAATTGTTGGCTCTCATTTTTATGATCGCGCCAAATACGTTCTGTTGGTGCTATATTTTTCTAAACTTTTCCTGTGTTTTTACTGTTCATCATATTTGCCCTGAGTTGAGGTACTACATGATCATGCAGATATTTTGAAGATGCTGCACAATATTGATCACTTTTGCAGCAAACCATTAAATCTGACTTTCATGAATTCCATACATCCCAACGTGTTAAACTACTCAAGTGTATTTATTTATTAAACCAGTTTTATTATATATAATCCTTATATTTTATGATTTTATTATCACTTCCTTCTGTGCCAAATTGTGAGAATTCTGTCGTGATTGCGTCAGATGTTGAACCGAGCCTCCTGCATGTTGCCATCTGCCACATGCTTCCTGCTACACATTAAGATTTATCTCAGCGAAAAATGCATTTGCTAAACTGTCTCCCCTTTTATATGCAAAGGTGGTAAAAATGACTTAAAGTGGGTTTACCCCCATTACATCCCTAAATGGAAACCTTCTCGATTTGTGTGTGTGCTGCAAGCCCTGCGTAATAACGTGCCTGTAGTTGCGGTGACTTATTACAAACTCAACCTGTGTGTGTTTGTGTATGTGTGTGTGTGTGTGTACGCGCCCGAGTGTGTTTTATTATTCTGAGAGGCAGCCTGGCGCGGGCCCAGTCTTTTCTGAGCCTTGATAAAAACGTGCTGGGAGCATGGCTGTACACACCTACTCCACTACAGGGTACAGGCAGTACCGTGGCCTGTCCTCTCCAATTGGCAGTCTCTGTGCTGCTGTACCACTGATAAGAGGCTGGTGTAAATAAAACTGTACAGCACGGCTCGTTATAACGCCGAAGGTAGAGCGAGGCAGGGAGGGAAGGAGGGGGGAATGAGAGAGAGAGAGAGAGAGAGCGTGTGGTGTCTGTACTCATTGTTCTGACAGCATACTGCGTCTGTGTGTGTTCCCGCGCCTGTGTGTGTGTGTGTGCTTGTTTTGCTGTTTGTATGTGAACCAGATTGAGTTTTAGATGCTGGGAATAAGAATCTTTTTGATAGCGTGAGTGTCATTTTGCCCATTGCTTCACTTTTCGGGGTAAATATTAAGGACATGAATCTAGGGGAGAGAGAGGAAGTTATTTTTCATGGTTAAATGAATGGAAGTCCTCACAGATGTAGCGAAACCAACATGTCTGTGAATGTGTGCAGAGGAGTAGGAGGGGGGGAGATGTGTGTGTCTGTGTGTGTTTATGGATTTTTGCTGTTTTTTGGTACTGAGAGTACTGTCTTACGTAAGCCATTTATGTAGGCTCAGTGAACAGCCAGGCTATGTTTTTGTTGGTGACTGCGCTTGTCTGCCTCCCTCCCTCTGTCACACACGCACGCACGCACACGCACACACACATACACACACATGCACGTTCTCTCTCCCTAATCTGTCTGTCTGCCTCTCTCTCTCTCTCTCTCGCTCTCTTTCTCTCCTGCCCTGTTTACACTGTTAAAAACCACTGAGTGTGATATTGGTCAGCCATCGACGGATACACTGTAATTAGCCTTTTTAATTTCCCATTTAGCCTCCCTGACTCTTGAACACAGATCATTCAGCCACTTCCTGCAGAAATATGTGCACATGCACAGACAGTAAACCATGTCCTGCCCTGCTAGATGTCAAGTTAACCTTTACATGTTCAATTTTGTGCAAAAATCACCTAGCCATTCAGATTTTCTGGGCCTCTATTCCAAGTCTTTTAATATTTGACCCATCTCCTGTTGTTGTAAAATAAAGTGACTTCAGGTCAGTGTGACCTGTGCATTTTTGAGAAAATGTCTAATGGGGACAATTTGTCCTTGGATAGATTGATATGGCAGATAGAAACCCACGCTTCATACTAACAGGGCATTAGAGACTTTCTGAATTTAACTTTGATTTTATTTAAAATGTGCACTTTTTTTTCTCATTGCATGCTGTCGTTTTCACACAAACTGTTGTATGTCACACATTTTTATCAGAATATTGCATTATTTATTCTGGACAAATTCCAGGCCTTTTCATGCAGAATTCATTTTACATTTTAGCCAAAAATAAATGACCTCGAGCTAACTTTCCTTTCAATTTAGCAGTTGCAGCTGGACATACTGTGAAATTTTAGTCAAAAGCAAAATGGCAAACTTAACTTTTACGTGTCTAGTCCTTTGCAAGGGACAGCATGACATGTTCACGTTAGTTTTAATTGAATCACCATTTTTTGTATGGACTGAAACTAAATATTTCATGAGAAAAATAACATATTATACATTCTTTCTTTCTTTCTTAATAAATGTACAACTTTTGGACTTTACAATGCTTTGGAGTCTTTGCAAATGTTTGGATCACATGAGTTGGAAACAACCCTGGACTCTAATCCTATAAATAGTTTACTACTAATAATATTAGTGTAGCTTAATCTTTATCCGCACTGTGAAGAAATTCAGAGACCAAACTGAATGAATAGTTGAAATATAACGTTGAAATTCTAATGAGAACTTTAGCACTGAATCTTTAACTATTCAGTACAGCAGTTACTGTTAAAGAAAGCTGGACAGCTGGTATTTTTTTCACATACACCCAAATTAGTTTACTCTGTTGTTTAAACGTGTGACAGCTTGTCCGGAGTTGAATTTGGCATTTTGTGTACTACAGCAGACTTATTCTCTTGTAACAGTGGAGCTCTGTTGTTGAACCTCTCCTCAATGTGGAAGCTCTTAGACAGAGTTTTTTTGTGTAATGGATGCTAAATAGTGTCATGCCATCTCATGCAAGCGGGCATGTGAGACCATTTGAAAACAGATTTTGATGACTATATTGTAGGAAACAGGAGGTCTTTGCATGACTTTGCTGATTTCCTGAAAAATAGCCTGCTCGATTCTTTTTCTGTCAGCAACATGTTTAAATGGCATAACAAGGTCATTTAATGCTTGCGTTGCAATGGGAAGATTGATGGCTTCTTCAGATTGCAAATGACCAAAGAAGAAACAGACTTTTCTTTATCTCCCGTGCAGGGTGAAATGTTTAGCTCCTGTATCAACACGGTGGCCTACTTTTTGTGTGTCGCTATGAGCAAAGACAGACTCTGTAACTCTTATGTTTAATTCTGCGATTGTCTTTGATAAAAGATTCTGTTTAGACTGCGATCCCCAAGGGAGGACATCTGTTGCAAACTTAGCATATATGCTCTACCTGTGAGAGAAAGTAGGTTGAAACAACAAGTGTCACAAGTGTAGGCATACTGTCACAAAAATATTTAGTCTTTCACAGGAGGCACAGAAAAGCAAGCCTATCACCCCAAACAAAAAGGGCCTTTCTCTGTCTGACAGATTCTTTTGAATGAGGAGAGCTTCTGAATGGCTGCATTATGAGATCACATAGTTGAGCTGGGTGATGTGATAGTGTGTGTGGGGGTTGTTGCACCCAAACACACTTATTACACCCACAAACCCCCCAAATGGGCATTGAGGTTACTTTTTCCCCGGCCCTCACGGCTGCATCATAACATAACGACAGTTTGCTCTTTCACATTCAGATTCCATGCACATATGGAAAGAGTGTAACAGCAAATGGGACAATGCACCATTGCACACCACATTATTTAGGGAAATGGGAGAACGAGCACTTAGTATGTCAGGGGAAATTACAGGCAAGGGAATGCACCATCACTTCCCTGTGAGGCCTGCTCAGTGGGCTAATCCACAATCCTCATCACGTCTATGTGGTGAAATGTTGCCAGTGTTGGGGGAAGCCCACAGTAGTTAACTTTAAGTGAAACACACTCAAATAATGCCAAGGAAGTGGTGAGAGTACCTAGAGTCAACCAGACCCAGGAGTAATCACAGTTTTTTTTATTGAGCACACAGAGTAACAATGAGATTTACAAGTTGAACAAAAAATGTCAGTGATAGGATTGCTGCATTGTTTTGGCGTTAGGTGGGGACCCATGTCACATGATTAGAACAGACAGACTTAAGCCATTTCTTCTTTTAGACTTGACAACTGGAAGAACTCCTGACCAACTAAATACAAAACTACCATACACGTTACTTTGCCTGCTTGCTACATCCAGGACACATACTATTTGAAAAGAAGAACATACTGCAAAAAAAACTAAAAGCAAGATCATGTAAAAATTTCACAATTTCCCTTTCAGGAAGCAAAGCAACCGGATATGAACCCTCTACTACCTACAGTAGCACACATTACAGCTGCAGAGAAAAACCTGCATGAACACAAACAGAAGCTAATCTAACTTTGAGAGGTTTGTGCTTCTAAAAAGTTAACAATGTGGCACCCTACAATGGAAAGTTTCCTTTATCAGAGGGATGCAGGGCCTGTAAAGACAGGTCAAGTTTACAGTATACAGGGCGGTTAAATTGCTCTGTGCTGCCAGGTTTCACAGGAAGTTTACTTGATTGGCAGGGAGCCCTTCACCGGCTTGTTCTCTTTTACGGCCCTTTATGAAATAACCGAGCCCCACTGCGCTGCAACAACAGTTGTGCAATATTTCTCAGAGAGGGAAGTGAAAAGGGAAGCGGCTTCAGTGGCATGTGGCACCTGATCACCACCCTATCCCCGCACACACAAAGTCAGCAGAGGTTGTGCAACCTTTATTATGTCAGCTATGGGCTGTATCTATGGCAACATGTGACAATTGGAGATTCCCTTGTGTTTTTTTGGTCTGTTTTGAATTTATAATTGTTATTTCCTATTTGCTTCACATCATTTTTTTGGTTTCATTTAGTCCTTTTGTTTCCTGATGAGCAGCAATTGGAGGCTAACATTAAATGTTCGTTTCGTGCAAAGGAAAATCTTACTTAATGGAATTAAATGTTGAAATAAAAAGCCTTTAGATTTTGCAGCATAGTTTTAAATAGGCCTCTGAGCAGAGCGCATTTGTTTGTTCACTGAGAACTATTATTTATATAAGACACGTGAGCGGAGTAGCAGCTGATGTCAAGTGTGTGTCCTCTGTCCCGGTTACCCCGTCTTTCCTAACTAACAAGTTCAGCCTCTTGCGATCAAAGGGGCCTCAAGATTTATCGCTTTAATTTGGCAGTGAAAATGGCTGATGGCGGCTGTTACCAAGCGGAGGGCCCCCTGTTAGCACTTAGCTGGCTAACTAGAGTGACGGGCATCTGGCTGGGTGGCTGCCTGGCTGTGTGTACCCTGGGTTCCTCCCCCCTTTGCCCCGCCGTGACCCCACACAACTCCATTCTCCTTGAAGCAAGGCACCATGCAGGCGTTTCCTGACAATTTATGTCCTTGTGCCACAAGCAGGGGCATGGCCTGCACTAAAATCCTATCCCTGGCCCATATAGCACACGCGTCTTGGCCCCCCAGAAGACTGGTTATAGTGTTGCACCACTGTCTGTGAGGCAGAGTCATGCTAGTGTTAAGCTAATCTACTATAAATCACCTATTTTTACTATACTGCAGTCTATAGCTTTGTTTTTTTACCTGCCAGGTAGCCATTGGTGTCCATCTGTTTGTTTTTTTTAACAAGATGAAATTTGCTGAGCATGAATGCTCTCTTGCCAGCTCGCTCACACAATCACACCTGGAAGCTGCCCAGTACAATCACAGCTTGATCTGTCGGCCACTAAGGAGCCCACCTGGGGCAGCTGCAGGTTAAGTATCCTGCTCAGGGGAACATCAGGGGAAGAAATGCAGGAAGGGAAGTGGTAAATTGAAACTTGCTTGTTGTTAACTTGTGGCATTGTGTTTCAATTCAAATTAATTTTCATAGATTCCAGAAAGTTATTTAGCCCAATATCTACCTGCAAAGTAGGAAACTTCATTTTAAATCTAAGACAATAGAGTGTGTTTCAGGGAAATGGTCAGCAGTTATTTAACATGTAGATGGATGGGCCCAAAACACAATATGGGCCTTTTAATAATAGCATGTTGGAGGCAAAAACATAAATGAGCCCTGATATGATTCATTGGGTAATGCATGATGGAGAGTGTTGCACTTGAATGGTCATAAAATTGGCCCTGCAAGGGCAATCAATGAGCTGCAATCAATATGATGGAAGGAGTCCAATGCAGCTTAGCAGCACAACTGCTGCACATAAAAAAATAATAATTACAGTTGATTCAACAATGATGAATCAGGGAGTTAAAGAAGCAACAGAGGGACTATGTGATTAATGCAAATTAGGGACATCAGTGGGTGTGTTGGGGGATCTGTCTACATCTCCACTACATGTCTTGTTCTCCAAAGGTTAAGTGGCTGCTTTTGCCAGCTAATTCGGCCATATGCTCATCTGTGCATTTGACACTGGCGCACCATACGCTCACACTACAAATTATGCCTCTTAAATATGCAGCCAATTAAAAAGGACATTGCTCACCAGCTCGAGCTAAAGTTGTTAAATGGAAATAAATCTTGTGCTATCACAGACGGATCTAAGATGTGCTGGTTTTAAAGGTTGCAATGCGTGGCTTATGATCCAGTCACGCTCACTTGTGCAGCCTACCGTCTTTTGCATAACTTGTTGCATAAGCACTCTACTGGCAGGCACACTCTGTCATGTACGGTCCGTGTCATTTCTGCTTTTGGTAGGGCTTATTACAGTACAGGCCGTTCCCTAATGTCACTGCGGTTGCAAAACCACACAAGCCATCTCTCCCTGACTTTTTTTTTCTGTCATCTAAGAATTGGCTTCCTGTTTTCATTGTGTTCTCTTTCTCTCTCTGGAGGTGTCGTAACCCAGGAGGACGTGCCAAGAACAAACCAAGGTCTGGTTGAGAGAGATCGCTCTGTGCTCGCACTGGAAACAGACACGCGCGCACACGCTCACACACACCGCACACATGCACGTCTGTTTTGCACACACACAATATCCAGATGTTAACTGCGTGTGTGCTGTGAGTGTGTGCGCGTCTGTTTGATGTGTGATGTGTATGGCATGTACAGTGCTCGCTGCCAAGCCATAAAAAGTCGTTTGCCTGGGCCTGATCTGATGTGCCCTTCAACAGCACCCTTATGTGTGCATGCCAGGCTCCTGTCTCTCTTTTTATTGTTGTACAAGGTTGTACACATTCATAAAGTATAGGTGAACACAGCCATCCAGAGTGTGGTGCAACACAAGTGGAAGCGTTCTCAATTATAATGTTATGGCTTTGAGTCATGAACAGGAATGTGTCAGCCTTCCCTATTAAGCCGAAACAACTTGCGCACACACTAAATGTGTTAACTTGTGTCTACGCTATATATTGATATAAAGAGGGTTAACTCTTTGAATAAAAAAAGAGCGCAATACAGCTACAGAATAGGCTTGTCCTCACAAGTGTGCATTACATGAGCTGTCATAAATGATTTGATAGAATTGTGGGGCGGGTAAATTGGCCTTCACCAGACATGTATATGAAAGAAAATGACACCTCCTGCTATTATTTGCATTTTCATAAATAATTATTATTATATTTGGAGCTGAATCTGAGCAATCTGAAGGCAAATCATTTCATTCATCAAATTATAAAACTAAATGCAGGCTAAATTGCATATCACAATACTCCCATTAGTCCATCAAACGCTGACAAATATTCGCCTAAATTCTAGAAAGTGAAAGAGGATCAAATGATGAATGCCTAAGCTTCAAGATAATACAGTACAAGACTGCAACATTTGCTTTTCAGTTTTGTCAATCAAGCTTCTAATATCAGTAATCTGCCAAGTCTCTTAGATTTAATTTCAGCCTGGTTCAAATGATGGGAGTGAGAGATTATTGAAAGGCAAATGATAGCATTTTGCCTATTGTGACATGAGTTGCACGGGAAATCATAAAGATGTGGTCAAATAAAAGAAAAAGTTTGTGTTCTGTTAAATACTTGTTTTGAAAGTGTTGATGAGGGTCCCTGTATTGACATTTTTGGTTCTACAGTTCAAACTTATCAGTGCTTTTTTCATGGACAAACTATGGCTTCTGGATGACTTTGCTTGCATGTGTTGCTACTTATTAGCTGACAGTTAAACTGAATTTAATATATCTGCAATTATTTCTTTATTTTATTGATTTATTGGTTATTGCTGTAAACATTTACTCCAGACTTGCTACCAACATGTCCTTGCACAGTGTCTTCAAAAGTTGCATTCAATCGCAGTTATTTTTGTCCCTCTAAATAAGACAGTTTTCAAGGATTCTTTTTTTTAATTACATTTGTTTTATCCCCTTTTCTGTCCATTAATGCATCTTTTTTTTCAAATGTGGTACATGTGTGTGCATATATAATTAACACTCTTGCCTCTTGTTGTTATTGCAGCTGGTGAGAAGGCCATAGTTTGTGACCAGTGCGGTGCCCAGTTCCAGACAGAGGAATCCCTGGAGGCTCATCGGCAGATCCACACCGGTACGAACTCACAAAGACACACCCAGGCATATCATCATGACACCATAATAGCCGTAAACAAAACATATGCAAAACGATATGAGCTCCTCTGCTGCATGTTTGCATTGGCTGAATTTCCACAGAGAGCTTCCACTTCTTGGGAAAGGCTGTTGATATTGCATTTCAAAAAATAGACATATTTTGGCACGGCTGACAGTTGTGAAAGAGCCTAAGTAACTACTGCAATCAGATCAAATCCAAAAAGAGAAACACTGAGATCGCAGGTAGCATTCACACTCCCAATCTGTTTGTGTATATTCACCAAGCAGCATGCATGTTGTGGTGTGTTTTTTTGTTGTGGAGGCTCATTCAGCCCTCTCTGGCTATCTGGAGCCATGGATTGACAGATAGATAGATCACATCATCTTGGATTAGTCCCATTCGCCCTAAATCAAGACAGACCCAACAGTAATCAACAAACCGGGAAACTTGGCAGGCCGATGTTGTTTATCAGTACTCAGCTATGAAGATGGGAAGATGAGGACGATCTAGGTGCCAAGATGTAAATAGGAAGAAGTAAATCCCCCTTCAGCAGATGTGTGATGGCCCAGAACAGTTTCACTGCTGGTGATGAACTCTTTAATTTGGGGGGAAGGATTGTCTCAGATTTCCACCACTTCGTTACCAAGATGGTGCGGTTGGGACAAGGTTATGTGCTGAAATATTCTATTTGTGAGTCCTTAGGTTTCTCTTTGTAGCATTTATGCTCTCCATTGATCTCATTTAACTCGACAATTTGGAAAATAACTCCAGATTTAAAACGGAAACTGAGCTGCATAATAGATTCTGCATACTACTGTGGACAGGAAGGGGATAAATAATATCACATTCTAATGTAATTCACAACAGATATTTAATATGTTATAAAAATTGGGGAAAAATATAATAAAGTGGTCTAAATGAATGCAGAAATACGCTCAAACCTTGCAGTGTGGTGCAAAACTTGGATGGACATCTGTACTCCTGCTTTAGTATGATTAGATTAGTAGGAAACTGGATTATGTAAAGTAAATTATAAAATATAAGATTATTATAAGATAATAAAATATAATTTGTGTTCAAAGGTTTTTAGAATCCCCATCTTCATAAGCTTTTGTTCTTTATCTGAGACTGCTGGTGCCTTTGACAAACATTTCATTACATTTTCAATACCTTTCGCACAACTGGAAATTCTGCTTTAATGTGGCACGAGAAGAGGGCTGCAGGTTCTCCACGGTCCTCCTCTGACAACCATGAATGCCTACAGACAGTTTAATGACAAA
The DNA here is from genome assembly GCA_028566105.1 of Hypoplectrus providencianus. Lineage (NCBI taxonomy): Eukaryota > Metazoa > Chordata > Actinopteri > Perciformes > Serranidae > Hypoplectrus > Hypoplectrus providencianus. The sequence goes on from JAOWBC010000182.1 coordinate 6,412,845, forward strand.
GAGGCCAGTTTGTAAAATGTTGTATAATGTGTTCAGTAGGAAATGACCATCCTCTGGGGAGCAAGAATGTGCTTGATCACTTTCATGGCTCATTTGTTTTTGAGACTTTTGCCTAAAACTAGGATTGGACAAAGGGTCAGGGTCTCAGCAACTTACTCATCCACATTGGCCTCCTTTAGTGCCGGCATGTCAAACAAAATTAGATGAGAGTAAAGAGGGCCCATTCAAAGCACATTCAAGGCAGAAACCGATCCCAAAAATAGCCACACATCATCATTATCATCATCTTGTGTTTTGTCCTTCATCTGAAGCTGTGACCCTTCGGCTCCCAGTAGCAGCTCCTATTGTGAGGCTCCACTTTTTCTTTGCATTCAGTCGTCCTCATGGCCCCCCACACACCGCTTCTTCACATCTGAGAGGGGAAGGTGGGGTGGTGTAGTCAGGATATGGGGGTTTCTCCTGAGGGGCATGCCCTCAGCCAATCAGCTCCATGGAGGTAAAGAAGGGTTAAACGAGGCTAATGATCCAACAGCCATAACAGCGGAAAGGAGCACTCTAAATATAGGCATTCCAGTCTGGAACGAATGGCAGGGGTTGGGGTTGGGGTTGGAGGGGGGGGTGGGTTGGCGCTGCAGCCAGGGCCAGACGTGTCTTCCTGCCAGACAACTGGCGCAGCAGCAGCAGCAGCAGTAATAGTATAGTAATCATCCATGTGTAGAGCCCCTCAGTGGGATCAGAGTCTGAAAAATGGGCTCTGGTAAAATATGACAAGGCAGTTTCACCGCACCATATGATTCTCGCTTTCACTTTCACTGTCTCTGTGCACTTTAAGCTACTCCACACCTATATTATGACATCCCTGGCCCTGGATTTGAGCACTTGACATTGCCTTGCGAAAGCATGGCTCTCATTTTCAATATTGGACTCACTGATTGCTGTCACTACTGTGACTCTCCAAATCGATAGTGAGCTGAAGGTTGACAGCATTTAGCTGGTTGGTCTGTTTCCAGCTGGGGAGTGACTGATGAGATGAGAGTGAAAGAGGTAAACAAACAAGTCTGTGTCACTCACTCTAACTTTGTGGGGACTTAGTAGGAACTTGTCAGATTGACTTTGATGCAGCATGTCGGCAGTATATGAAGTGTGCGACATGTTACGTATGAAGTAGTGTTCGTCCAGGCCGCACCACGTGGTGTCCACATTGATATCATTACTGCTGCCAGCCCCATCTTTAATTATGGCCATCAATAAAATATTCAATAAAAACCTTGTGTTGACAAATGAGGAGAGTCTGATCAAATAAACTCTTGAGGGCTTTTAGTTTGAAACAGGAATTGTAAAGTTAAAAATGTCTATCATCTTGTCTAGATATCAACAATAAAACTAGATAAAGGTGTAATGTTGCAATAAAGACTTCACTTAGTTTAGTCAACAGGTCATTTTCACAGTATTTTCCTGCAAACTGCACACAGGATAAAATTACAGCACTGAAATGTTAGATGACCAATCTGGCCTCTCCAAACTATCGAAGTTACATTTCACAATAGCATTACTTTTGTGATGACTATTTATGGCTATACATGGTCCCCAAGGATAACCCCTCACCCACCCAGTGAACTGACCATAATAGATATTAAAATGGAAATTCCTGAACACATTCATGCTCCCCCGATGATGAACCAGAATTCCTCTGGCGTGTCCATTAGGCTGAAATGTTAACCTGTACACAGGACACTGCAGCTCATCTAATGGATCTGATCTGAATATGCCGCCCTCTCTGGACTGCTAGCAGGGTCTAGACTTTGACTCTATTTTTCTGATACAGTCTTGTTAAAATGTGTTTTTTATAAAAAATGCAAATAACGATTTCACAGCCGAATGTACAGGGACGGATTAAACAAAAGAAACTACATCCATACAAACTCAGCCTCACTGGACAGTACTGTGTTTAATCATTTTCAGCTAGAAAGCTTAACAAACATGGATTTATTTATACAGAAATGTCTGTGTGTACAGTACCCAAGACGCAAAACATCAGAGGGCGTGTGGTGGGAGCATGGGGTTACTGTTGGCCATCAAAGCCAGATTTGATCTCTGCCTGCCTCTTGGCAGCGCTTCAGCCCTTGGCTAATGTTCTCTGATGACAATATTTGGCTTCTGAAACTGTGGCTGTTTCTTGCTGCTTTGAATGGGAACCATTGTGGCATCTCCTCTGTTGGCCTGATCAGCTGCAGTCTGACTCAACCTCTGTCTCCTTCCCAGTTTGCCAGTCTTGCTTTTAAACAAGCCTGCAGTTGGTATATCACACACCTCTCTGTGTTGTCAGACAGCCTCCATAGTGTAGGTGGGACGTAAAGCGGCTGGTTATCTAAAACCATGGGATACCTTTGAGGCAGTCTTGAAGTTGCCGTCATTCCTAACGGACAAGCTATTCAGTATTGGCATGTGTGTGTGTGTGAATGTGTGTTTGTGTGGGGGGGCTGATCAGGATGCCAAGGGAACTAGCAGCAAAACATCATGTGGCTGTTTTTACCCACTGAACTCGTGCAAATACAAATGCACAAACACACACTGCAAACTTTCCCCCTCTTTGGCACTGCACACACACACACACACACAAATAAATCCAGGAATGCCTGTGTTCAGGAGCCGAAGTCACTTGTGAGTTGCATTACATCTACTGACGGCTAATTTTTGTCACATATTTTCCCAAATTGGATGGCATCGCATCAGAGTCTCTCAATCTCTCTAAACTGGGACTCGCCTCAGGGCTTTTGCAAGCAAAGAACACAGTCTGTCTGGCTTTCATGGAGCTCTCATCCTTAAAGAAAAACACTGCTGTCATTTAGACTTGTAGCCCATTTAATACTGTCTGTCTTGTGTCCGCCAATTGTTATGCAATGCAGTAATTAGGCCTGGGTTTGTTTGTTTTTTTTAAGTATTACCTTTGCACTGGTAACATATCCTTTTCGGGCATCATGTAGAGCTACATGCTTATAGGGAGGATTACTTATTAGACACTTCCATTTCATCATGTGGATGTCAGGTGACTGACAGGGAGCTGAGCGTATTGTAGGGTGCATACTGATATAACACTGCTCCAAACTCCATTTTTATTTTTGGAATGCTGTCGAGAAATATGAATGGCAGTCAGTGGCTTCCTTTGAATGACAAAGAAAACAACTTTAATGCTGGTTATTGTGATACATCAGATATTTTAGTGGTGTTGATTGTTATCTACATCTGAAATCTGTCACAGGATAAATGCTAAATGATCTGGAGGTTTGCTCGACGATTCTCACGGCAGCTTTTTAGATAGAAAAACAACCCCACTGCAGGATGAGGAAATGTGATTTCACATGGTGTAATGCCAACCCAAATGTCCTCAAATGCCGAAGCATGCACGCTAAGACTTTTTTTTTTTTTTTGGGCGGCGTTGTTCCTTTCAAAGAGATTTTTTGTTCAAAATGCAAAATGACATGCCTGTCATGCCGTACGAGCAGCCGTGCTCTCCTTATCCTCTGGGATCATATGCAGGTCCACGGGTCAGGCTTTTATCTAAAGCAGTTTTTTTTTTTTTTTTTCAAAGTGAACATGGGCACCAAATTTAGCAGTTTTATTTCTAACACTGACTTTCAATTTATGGGCCTCAAAAAGAGAATTTTATCTATTAATGAGGCTTGTATTTTTTTTTTTTAAACCAAAGACAATAAAGTGCTTCAATGCATAATGTGAGCTCTGCCACTGACAGAAGCAGTAAAATTTAAGGAGCTAGTTATTGTTTTATACGGATAGTCATAAATGCATTCTGTGTTATAAATCTTAGGACATTTGGTTAGGGAAGGACAAGTTACTCAAATAGAAGTCAATTGTCCTGGCAGATAAGCTTTGTTGTCTATTGCTGCGACATTTCCTCTCTGTGATATCAGCTGAAAACTGCTCTGTTTTAATGCAGATTTTGCCCCACACCATAATGTCATACTGGGAAACTGTTGTGCTCATTTAAACACGGCCACCTCAAACGTGTCATTTTGAGTCGCATTTCCAGTCAAGCCTCTCCCCGTCGGGCTGTACAAGACACATCTGAGCTCTGAGCTGCAGTTCTCATTCTGCCTTTATCTCTGTACTTCTGCCAGCTATCTTCATCTCTCTTTTTTTTTCATTAGATTGTTTTGGTCCCCACCATAATTTATAGCTCTTGTTTTTTATTGGTAAAGCCCACCGCACTCACATTCCACTTGATTAAACTGTAGCTTGGTGCAGAAAAGCAAAAGGTCAGAATATGTTCAGAGAGAAAGTGGCTCACAAACAAAAAAGAAAGCAATAAATTGAAGTGAAATTAGTTTCTTTTGGCTTTTTTGTCTGCCTGCTGATTTAAAAAGTGCAGATTTCTTTTCTAAAGACTCATGCATTTTACAGCCTCTGCAGGCTCCTTAACTGCCAATCTGGGGCATATATCCACAAGTGCAAACTTGGTCATTTGCACTGAAATCTGCACATTCATCCGGCAAACTCAGGAGACATTCAGTACGAGCAGTTGCCTGTTACTCAAGCTGAGCTGTAGAGTAGCAGCAGAAACAACTGGGACTGCATCTCCCATGTGACCGGTGTAGAAATGAGTTTGGAGTCCACAGGCCTAGAAAGAATTTGTTGTCCGACTGTTGGTGTTCCTGTTTATACATGAATCATCTCCATGTACACACACACACACACAGCAGTGCCAGAGAAAATCCACATATAATAGGAGGGGGAGGCTACTCTCTCACTCTTTTCTCTTCCTTTCTTTCTCTCTTTATCTTCCTTCGTCCTTTTTTAAAGTCTTGTAATACAGGGAAAATATGCAAACCATGGAGTGGCAATAGTGGGTTTAGCCAGTGGGAACACAGCGTGATTCCAGCAGGCCTCTGCCGCAGAGTAAACACTTTCTTTTCTCAAGCCAGAAATAGTTTGGCTGGAGAGAGAGCGGCAGAGAGGGAGGGAGGATCGGAGGAGAGACAGAAAAAGCAAAAGAGAAAGAGGAGATGGGGGTGGGGGGGTACAACAAGGTTATGATCGTCAAAAAAAAAAAAAAAAAAAAAGCTCTTTTAAATAACGTTATTTCTTTTTTTCCTCGTCTTTTACTTCCTTGTAAATTGTCCGCCCGTGGCTTTGCAATCAGTTACCTCTAATACAAACACACACACACAAAACAAGCGCACACACACGGTTCAGTCATGTCACTCAAGCAAATTAGGCCAATGGCAGCGCTACACAGGGGTCACGTCAAAAGTGCCGATTGTCTCAATCACATTAGTCCAGCACTGGCATCTGTTTAGCATTTAGTTAATTGTGATGTTATTAAGTTGTCAGTGAGCATTAGGGCGGCGATAAGCAAAGCAAATATTCTTCCAGCCCAGGCAGCTTGTGCTACACACGTGTTGCCCATACACACACAGACGCACACACACATATAGGAACATACAGCGCCCTGCTAGTGTGAATGGGAATCCACTCAACCCACTGCTCACTGTTAACTCTGAATGAAAATATCTCCATAAAGATATCATAAACATTTTATGAGGCTTTCGAGCAGCTTTTCGCTAAAGGCCAGATGTGCATTAGCATTATGACTTTTGATCACAAAGTGTTGTTGAGCTTCCTGTCGGTGTCATCTGGTGAGTCAAAATGCTGATTAGCACCAGGCTAGCGCTCATCGCTTCAGCATCCCACTCATAATTGAGCAAGCTGTCGGTGGTCGAAGGCAGATTATCCGTCTGTCTGTCTGCCTGCGCCGGCCAGAGAACCCACACAGGGCGTTCTGGGTCAAGGCGAGTACCAGGTGTCACATTCACCTTGTTAAGTCCAAACTGAAGCTGAAACAGACAGAAGTGTCAGACAGAAGTCACAGTCTTCTCAGGATCAATGCAACATTCTTTAATTTGTGTGTTTTGACACAAGGAGTCGATATCAAGTTATGTAAAACTCATTGAAGCAACTAGACCTGGAGGCTAAAACAAGCAGCCTTTTCGGGATGTTTTTTCTGGGAAAAATGGCTGAAACAATATTAGATTATCAGAATTGAAGACAATCAGATTTCTATCACAGGAAAATTCTTTAAGACATAGTTTCTGTTTAAAAATATAGGGTCAGTGACTGAGGATGGCCTCAACTTATATTTGGGCTCTCAGGCTTATATACTGCCTGTATCTATGTGAAATGGAAGACGAGCGTTTAAAACCTCCCCGCTCCCTTTACCTAAGTCTCTGTAAACAAATACCTCTTTCTCTTTGCCTCCCTCCATCTCCCCCTCCTTGGCACTCACTCTCACTCACCTTCCAAAATAAGAAGAGTACAAGTGGTCAGAGACACTATCGGTGGCTAAATTAAATCAAGCAGCTCTAGCTAGACTACAGTCACTTCTCCTGCGACTAACCTCCTCCCTCTCCCTCAGCAAACAAATTTTTCCCCAGATAAGATCTAAATGAGTTTTTCCAGGCGGAGGAAGATCCTCCGTTTGGCTGATGGATACTGTGCACGGCTCCAGTGTGACCAACACCCTGTAGTAATCATCCGCCACGGCCATAAGTGTTATGCACAGCGGCCTATGTGAATAAGGAATGTGTGGTTTGTGTGTAAATGAGATAAAATGTGTGAATGAGAGTTGGCACTGCTACGTTCCCCCGCACCCAGCTTCATTCATTGAGAAATACCCAACTGGGCCCCTGCACTGCAGGGCCTCAGTGGCGAGGCTTAGTGTCATGGTGGGCACAGTCGCATTGATGCAACGCCACAGGAAACCATGGGACAACAGCATGTCAGGGAGGGAGGTAGTATTCTTATAAGGGGGAAATAGGTGGGTGGGATCCAGTAGCAAATTGGGATGTCCGTAGTGGTGCAACAGTCTGGCTGCAGGAGAATCCCCACATGGATGGATCATTGTAAACCAGGGACAGCAGCCTCACATCCAGAGAGACCAATAAAATGATGTGGTATGGGCAGTGGGAGGGTGGATGGAGGGTGGAGGGGGGGGGGCGGATTATAGACTCCCAGAGGGCTCTGCGATTCACGGGCCATAAAATGGAAGTCAGCAGGACACACTGCAAATCTGGCCAGCCAATATCCACCATCCCTTTCCTCCCTTTTTCGACCCTGAGGATGTGTCTCAGCCGTACGTCACAATGCAACCCCAGCGAGCACGTCCCGTTGTCGGACAATCTCAAATCCTTGGATGCCGCCATTCTCCCCTGTTACATTTGCATGTCAGCCGCTGCGGCTTTGTTCGAGATCTGCTTGGTTAAGAAAAGAAAAAAAAAGGATAGATAAGGAAAGAGACAGAACGGTGGAAATCTACGAGGGCCTTTGCCATCCGGGGGAATAAAAAGGCCGCTTTTGTCAGGAGGTTCCCTACTTTCAGATATCCCATCGCATTTTAACCTTGGCAAGGCGAGGACTTTGAATATAAAAGGATTCGCCCAAGAGAGTGAAAGAGAGAAAGAGATGTGGAACACAGGGCCCACGTCAACAATAGCCAGGGTGCTTTTGTCCACAGTGTTATTTGAAGTAAATCTCCCTCTGTAATTAGATTGGAGCTGTTTGTGGACATCTTAGGAGAGCGCGTCGGTGTTAAAACAGCAACGCGCGAGGGCCCTTTTAATTTACAGTGCAAATACCTTTCGATTAGCGTGGAGAGAGAGGAGGGGGAGCAGCGACTGAGAAGGAGGGACAATAGAGGAGCCTTTCAATCCTTTTCTTTTTGTTGTTGTTGTTTGAGAGCGGGAAGAGGTTCGAGCAGCTCTCCTGTGTTCCTTAATTGTGAAGCAAGGAGATTAGTACGAGTGCTTCCAACCTTTCACCCCAAACAAAGGAGCCATCAGATCCAGTTGCCTAGTGACACGAGGTTTCACACCCGCAAATTCAGCCGCAGCCTTCATCACTCCGGCTCCTCGTGGTACATCTTAAGAGAAGGAATGAAATCTCCAGGCTGCGCACCCCTTATGCAAACCATTTCTGTCCCTGTCCGTCTGACAGCACCCTTAATGGCAGCGAGCAGCCACGCTAATGAAAATGGCCGTTCATCCTCACTCCAAGTCTGTCTCTCAGACTCATATAAAAGTTAATGTACCCGTGACAATGACATTCAGAAGACCGTTTAGCTTTGGACAAATGCTGCATTTCTTGGTGGCAAGAGCAGCCGGGCACACAGAAATGTCCTTTTACACTGCGTGCAGCTCAATCAAAGGGCACTTAGCAGTGTCATATTGATTATGGGAGCTTAACCCTCGTCAATCTTTGATGGGTCATTTTGGCAGCCTTCCCGTAGATGGCTCCAATGAATAGAACTGCCTCTTAAAGAAGAAAGGGGTTCCCTCTTCTCCTTAAGTCAGTGCCGATCGCGTCGAACATCATTTAAATACAGAAATATGCTCATCAGAGAGAGACAGCGGGGTGATTCCTGCGTGTTTGCGTTTCATGGCTGTCTCTCCCTCTGTCTTCAGGCAGGAGAAAATTATTAAGACAAAACAAGCACAGATCCCGGACTATCCCAATTATGAAAATGACATTTAGACCTAATTAATTATCGTTCCATTTGAATGTGATTTCAGCTCCCTGTTGATGAGCTAACTTCATCTCTCTTTAAAGGAAATTAACTACTTAACATCCACACACAGCTTACAGACAAACAAAGAGGCTTTAATATACAGTATTGTTACTATTCTAGGCTGTGTGTTGTCCAGTCATTAAAATCCTTCTACGCTAGCCTATAGAAACCAATAGATGCTACACTACGTTTAGAGCTAAATTGGAATTTCCACACTGGAGGACCTTAATTGTAATTTGTGGTTTGTTCTAGTGGTTTATTTCAGGAAAACTAGGAGAGAAATCAGGATGCTTGCCAGATTCTCTTTTCCCTGATGGAATATTCTGCTCTTTTTTAATGTTAGTTACAATAAGCCCAGCTTCACAGAATATTAAGCTCAAGGACTCATACCTGAAAGGTCAGGGATTTCACATGTTTAGCTAATTTACCACGTATTGAATGGTCTAAATATCACATATTGCCCTCTAATCTAAGACCCAGAGACTATATCCAGTTCTTTAAGCAGTCTGCGTGCGGTGCTCAGTTTTGTATAAAACTGATCTGTAGGGTTCTTGAAACATGCATTCCTTTGCATGTTTCAGCCCAACAGCCACAAATATCATCTGCTTATAACATGATACCTCTTTTTAAATCCTGCTGTAATGTTTTCCCAAACATTTCAAACTGTTTTTCTACCTCCAAGGCAGCAGTTGGTTCATTTATGTCAGTACAGAATGATTTTGAAGGAATATTCCCAAGATAATTCATTTCTGTGCACTGTAAATTATGTCTGTTTTTACTGTTTGCAACTGCAACATTATCATCGTATGGCAATGCATTTGTGGCTTGATGGCTGACTGGAGGGCAAGAAAAACACATTTAAAGAAAATCACACATAGTTCTTCCTCAAGCAAATTGATTTTTTTCTTTCTATAAATTGAGCTTTATATATATATTTTTATTAAGATAAAAACATGTGATGTGTGGGTGAAATGAGTTACAGTTGTGTAACTTCACTCAAATGAAAATGACACAATATTAGATTCCTGAATGTTCCTTAACATAACACTATATTTCTCAGCGCAGAAGAAAGCTGATGTGTGCAAAATAACTTCACTGTTATGACATTTGTTGGCTGTGAAGGAATGAAGTCTGTCACCTCGGCTGGCTCAGCCCAGTTTGGCTCTCGAAGCTCATACGGCGGCGTGAAGCAGCTGCTGTACTTTCAGACGGGGAGGAGTGAAACAGAGAGCAGTCATTGAGTTGAGTTTGTCTTGGAGGTGGCCTGCTAGGACAATACTCCGAAAAGAAACTCAAGTGGGACCCATTACACCACACCGAGGGCAGACTCTTATCAGTTAATAGCAGGTTTCCCCCTGAGAGCAGATTGTTTTGATAGATGGCACCTGGTCAGGCCTTTGCAACCAGCCACAAAAAAACACTAGTGTATGCTAGATAAGCTCTGTGAAGGAAAGAAATAAAACAAGCATCCTGTGTGTTAATTTGTACATGGGTTGGATGGAGTAAAAGCGCATGTTTTTCTGACTGACTCACATTCTTGTTCCACTTCTTCTTTCATTATTTGCTCGTAGTAACAATGTGGATGTTTGCTCAGGTGTGGTGTTCGGGGTGAATCAGCAGTTCACCTGATTAGACGGCATACTTGCTACAAATTACACATTTTATATGCTCTATTTGTAGAGACTGCTGTGACCTGGAATGCTTTGATCTCCGTTGCTGTTGACTTCAGCATCCTGTGTCGTACATTAGTCTGCTTTTTATCATCATTTTTAGTCCCGTATTGAGTAGAAAAACTATACAGATATAATGACCTGCACTGTCTCCGCTGCTATTTATTCCTGCTTGCAGCTGCCATAAACAGATTGGAAAATGAGTTAATGTGTTTTGGGTTTGTCTGAAAGCTGCTACCATGAGACACCGCTTTTCCAATAACAAGTGAGGGTTCTAACTGTTAAACATATCATTTGCTTCTAACTTATTGATGTAATAAAAACACAAGTAGCTGCTAAACTTCCTGTGGCGAGCAGAGCGCCGATGACTCGGACACGTGAACGGGCTATTTAAATATCAAAGTGAATCTAACTAGCAGAGAGGGAGAGCAAAAATAAAGTGGCGGCATGATGTGTTGATAGCCAACGGGGTCATTTTATATCAGATCAAAGCTCACAGGTCATTCATTATTAATGCCTGTTTGGTCTGTCCTAAACTGGTTCAACAAGATCCATGACTCTTATCTAACAGAAAGGCCTTTGTTTACAGTGTGACCTGCTCCTGGTGGAAGGCCAGAGATTACTGTAGGACCAGAACGCCTTTTGTTTTTAAATGATGATGCAAGTCTTATCATAAAATCAGTACAGAGTGAACAGAGTGTGTCAGTCCTGCTATCATTGTTACTAAACATCACGATGAGAATCTCGGCGGAAGCAGATGACAGTTGTGCATTATTGAAGGCAATATATATAACTGTTAAATATTAATGGCTTCATGTAATGAAAAGAATGGGAGAAGGAGCCGAGTGTCAGTCATGTACAATGAAGGTAGAAATCCAAAGCTGTGTGAAAGCCGAGGCTAATTAAACTCTGTTATATTATATTAAACTCACTTCCCCAGTGATACCAGTAAGTCACTGATCACCATGCGCACTCCTTGTTGTCTTTGCTGCCCTTCATTCCCGCTCTCCTGACTCCGATATGTAAATATTCCCTTGAAAATTAATTTAGCATTTAATTATGGATTTATTCACAAGCAAATATGCTAAAAGTCTCTGTGGGTGTCAGCAACACACACGTAAGTCAGCGGCCAGCTGTTCACTGTACACTGACCTTGACCAACTTTTATAGCTACGGGGAACAGTATTATTTCATAATAAAGAAGCAAGTCCTCTGAGCGGGAATATAACACACTCTGGATGAAGCCTGGTGTATGCAAAACAAATTGATGGTATTACATTTATTTGAATATTTTTTGTAAGTGGAATTCAGGTTCCATTATTACTTTGCTTGTGATCAATTTTTATTCAGAAAAAAAAAAGATCATTGATAATACATTTTCTTCATTTTCCTTTGCTCACCAAAATATGGTCACATAGAATATAAAGTCTGATTTTTTAAATGTCTATTTGGGTATAAAAAGAATATTAGTAAGCAAGGGTGGTGTATTGCACTGTATCAACATGTGGTTTAAACACACAGCGGGTTTGTCTGGGTGAGATCGCCTCTTCCTTGATGTGGGAATGAATAGTGAGCTGTAAATGGAAAATGAACTGAGACCCCACTAAGAAAATATTCAGCTACTCTTGTTGGAAGCATGTTTTCTAAGAAAATCTATCAACATTTATTTTGAAAATTGAAATGTAGAAAAAAAAACTTGTCATTATTTGATTTTTCTCCATTTTCTCTCTTTTTATCAGCTGAAGCCAAACCTTTTATCACCAGCAGAGGTGTTTACTGTAAACTGGCAGTAGGAAACTGGAGAATGTTTTGGTCCTTTTAGAGGATAAAACCATTTGAAAATAAGTGCATGTATTTTGACTGCTTTTGATGGAAAAATCCAGTATTTTAAAAAAGAGAAAATAGGTTTTTACTGCAGGTCAGAGTGGTGAAGCATTTCAACCATTGTTGGCTTTCTTATGATGTTGACTAAATATTCAGGATGAGTGGAGACTTTCAATCAACACTAAAAACTGATTTCAGATAAACAACGATCAAATTCAGCTGGGGTTTTTTTTTTCTTTTTTGTCGTTGTTGTTATTTTTGGGTGAAAAATCATGCCAAACTCAGCCTTCATTACTTAGCCCCTCGTAAAGTTTCCAACCGAGGAATGTTTGGGGGAGGGTCCACTGGTCGGACCGTGGTGTCCCCTTACAGTCCGGCTGGCCAGCAGGCTCTAGGAGGTGATTGATTGGGTGGTGCTGGGGCCACCAAGGACCCTTTCTGCAGCTTTAGAGGTTAGGGGTCACCTCCTCTGCAAATCTGCTTCCTTTTGTACAGTCGCAACACCAGGAGAGCAGTGTCCCATCACAACCTCCTCTCCTCCCCCCCATATATGCACGTAAAAGTAAATCAGTGTTTCAAATGTATATAAAGAAACATTTTATCACAATTTTTG
>JAOWBC010000182.1:6427374-6452356 GCA_028566105.1 Hypoplectrus providencianus
ATTTGAAGTGTATTTTCTTTTTGAATATTTTCTCCAACAAACAAAATCTTGGCAGCTAAGTTACATTCTGCTTTATTTTCTCTTTCACCACAAAGGCCTTACATGAAGGTAAAAGCACTTGAAACGTAGCAGTCTGAGCTGTTTTCCTGAAGAATTGTGTTAAATTATAAATCAACAAGTGTGCCAGCAAATACGACCGCATAGGTTGACTGTTACTGCCTTCTAATACAAAACACAGGCGCGTTTTCTAAATTAGCACCTCAAACCGAAACAGAAGAGTCGCACTTTTAACCATGTACATTCGTAACATAATTTAGATGAGACAATGCTTTCATCCATTAGGTTTAAATAACTTTAGGTAGAGTTTTATTTTCAAACAGGACACAAACAGCGTCCCACCGGCTCAAACTTCATGTGTTTGTTTGACACGTCCACCAACGCACCTGCCGAACGAAATAGACTTTCTCGGCCATTTTTCTGCATAGTCACTACTTCCTGTTTATGCTTGATGGCATTTCATGTTTCTTCCAACTGCAGATAAGATAATATGGGACGTATTCAGGACCGTTTATCTTTAGCACTGAGTTGGTGCTGTAGTATAATGAGTGTTACAGTCCGTAAAGGTGGGAAGGCAGTTATTTATGGCCCAAAAAATAAATCTTTTTTTATTATTGAGAGTGCATCCAATAAAGTTTAGACCACTTCTTTTAAACCCACCCTAGGTAATTTTCCTAACCTTAGCCATGTAGTTTTTGCATGAATTTACCTTAACTTTTAAACTGCAGCTCAGTGCATCCAAAGTGACAGGATTGGGTTGCAGTGGTTGTAACTCTTGAGATTGAATGTATCTGTGGTTCTAAGGAACGTACAATGACAATATAATTGTGGCGAGTGCCTTTGTTTTGCTACTGTCTAAATAGTCAAAGCCACTAGAGGTCGCTGTCTAACAACGAACATGAATATGAATCGTAACGAGCTGCTTTTACAAAGACCTATGGGATCATTTTTTCAGGAGAGAACAGTCTCTGTCAAACATTATCCAGTTAGTAATGGAAGAATGTCATGTTCAGATAATTTCTGTCAACAACACATGATCGTATTTTAATGAAATTTGACGTTCGGTGCGTTGTCTCCACAGACAAATCGGCCCATTGTGGCTGCACGGCAATGCTCAGTCACATGTATAAAGTTAGAGACGCTGGCTCCGTTTCTGCCCACCCAAGTGTGTGAGCAGAGGTTGTGTTTGTGTCTGGTGTGTGTTGCTGTCGAATGCGCGTCACTCAGCTTGTTTGCAGCCAGATGTACTGAGGAAGCGATGGGGTCAAGGTGGGAGAACCCCCCGCCCCAAAAAAAAGTGTGGATTTATAGCAGCGAGTCTGGGTTAGAGAGCGAGTGGTCTCTCCCTCCCACATCACACTATAATTTCCTGGGCTCTGTCCACGGAGAAATATGGCCTGGAGACAGAGAGGAAGAGCTAAAGATAGAGATGATGGAGCAGACACAAAGTGGCAACACGAGGAGGTGCGGAAGACACAGCGCGAAGATGTCAACAACAAGTTACACATTGTTTTCCATTAAGCACAAATCTCACAAAGTCTTTCATTAAGATCCTTAATGATTCCCAAGAAACACGTTAAAGGCTCATCACAGATTTTTTTCTGCTTCAAGAGGTAAAAGAGAAGTGTTGCCAAAGCCTAACACACTATTTGAAGTCAGGCCCACCTACACCATGCTGCTGCTGTTAATACTCAAAAATGTATTTGTCCGTGACCTACATTCAAGGGAAAACAGTCCAAAGAACTAATGATCTGTGAACTTTGTTATGTTGGGTTTACACTCAGAGATTTTTGCATTTTTTTTTCTATCCATGTTTTACACAGAGTCATGAGAATATTTGGAATCAGGGTTGTATGATTATTTTTTTTTTAAATGGGGGAGTTGTTTTTGTTTCATTACCAACATAATGTTTAATTTAGCCTTATCTTAATATGGCAAACCACACCAAAGAAACAAAATAACAGGATCATAAATAAAAGTTCAGTCTGATAAAACCAGATAGTTCAAATCTTTTTTTGAAGTTTTTTCCTCAATGAAGTCAGACCTTAAGTTCCAGAAAGAAAAAAACAACAACAACTACTTATTAAAAGAAGATAAACTTCACTAGAAACAAGAGGAATTACTTCACACCATCAAAAGATGAAAAAACATTCCTCTGGACTGATATGAGACCACTTTTCTAGTTAAGTCTGCTGTTGTGAACCATCTGTGGTGTGAATCTGAATCACATTAGAAGCGCATGTTAGTAAAACAGCATTTACACTCGATGACCCCCGAGCTCCGTCAGAAACACCTGACCCTCTTAACTACTTTCTAATCTCCATTCTGAGTCATTAAGTGTCTCAGTGGTGGACATTGAGGCTGTTAAGTCTTACCATATACTATATAAGAGGCTTTTTTTTTCTGGAGGCAAACTCCTGTGAACTGGGAGGTCATATGAGGACTTCTCCCCTTCCCTGTTGCTCTGGCTCTCCAGTGGGAACCAGTGGGAGTGTGTGGAGACGGAGGAGCTCCCCCTGCTGGCCAGAGGCAGCAGTGAGCCGCGCACACAGCTGCCTCGCACATGCTGCCCTGCACAGGCACTCCACTGCTTTATTCCCACTCATCTGTATCGCCTGTTCTTTATTCAGAGGTGACTTTATGGGGTCGTTTTGTTGCGATCGGTGCTATCATCGCCATTATATGATTATCTTCCACTAATCTCTCCAATGTAATAGTCCTGCAGGACCAATTTCTGGTGCAGGATCGTTTCTTATCTGCATTTTTAGGCAATCTGGGGCAGCAGGCTTCGCGCTTCTCCCCCGAGATGGAGGCTTAAGATGATGGTCTTTTAGTAATGATTTCATTTCTGCCTTCAGTGAATCCCAATTTGATCATAGTGAGTGAGAATATTCAGTTTAGCCCCATGGAATTTGGCAGTATGTTTTGATTGCAGTATGAATTTGTAGTTAAGACATGAATCTATAAGAGGGATGAACGTGTACGCTGGCACATTTATTGTCTTTGACTGAATATTTTCCAAAGTCTTCATTTTTCAAAGATTATTTCAGGATTAGTTTTAATTCCTCCTGGGTACCGGCTCTTTGTGTGAGCTATTTTAGAAACCACAGGTGGGCAGATACAGGTGGTTGTTAACAGTCCTGGCACTGAATGCACTTGTTTTCTCTCCTCTCTCTTTCTATCTGAGAAGCTTTTGAGCCTCGCTGAGTTTCTCAGCTGCCTTTGATTTTCCCCGTACAAATTTGGAAAACATGAACCTCCTCTGCTCTCATCTGCCTGAGCGTGCATGCAGCGAAATGACTGAATCTACAAGCTGCCCAGTGATATTGTGATAAGTGGAGTTCCCTGGTGAAATAGATGAAGATAGGAATTGAATCAAAGACACAATTGAGATGTGTGGTGCGATGTTCTTTTTTTCTCTTTCTTTGTCATACAAAAATGAAATATTGGCTTTTGTGTGAGAAGTGAATGAGCACGTATTAATATCTGCAAGTTCAGTTTGTTCTTCTTTCTCCAGTTTGATTGGAATCGTCAGTTCAAACTGAATGAATTGTGCCGTGAGCTCAGGCAGTAATGTTCTTCTCCTTTAGAAACACATCTTAATGTGTTTAAAACCAGTACACACCATGTACTAATAGATTAGATGTTTTTTTGATTACTTCTCTTTTCTCACATAATTCACTTTAACATGCATGTGAAGTATAGATGATGGTGATAATATTTTCCTCCGTGATTAATATTTATTACATAATGAATAAAATGGAGACACATCAGTGGGATAAAGAGATTTTAATGACAATTTGTCATCTCTAGTTTTTATTTTAATCAGGACATGCAGCTTATTTCACCAGTATGTGAATTGAATATGAAAAGCAACCTATTTATTTGAATAATAAAAAGATTTATTGGGTTAACACAGCAATAAGTGGGGTTCAGCAGTAAAGAACAAAAAAAACAAAACACAAATAAGCAGAGTTACAAAATATACAGATATAATTTTAAATCCTGTCAACACTTTTTAGAACCCATAAATATAATAAAAATTCCATAAATTTGTCTAGAAACAGTTATCAAATAATATCAAATAGTTAATAGAGAGCAAGCAGCTTGCAATTTGCATTGTATTTATTGCATTTAGTCTTTTAAAAAAGAGTGAAGATGAGCAACAGTTATCAGGACAATCTGCTGCTTGAAGATTAATTGTTTTTGAGAATCATTTATTTTATCCTGTTTTTTTTATTGCTGTTTAAAAAAGAAGTTGTATTAAGAAAAAAAAAATGTAAAATATGTTTTTCAAATAAAAACTGCCGGAGCAGAAGTGCCTCGTGTTGGAGTTGTTCCACAGAGCAGAATCCTGTTTTCCATCTTTCTCCAACTCTTCTCATGCATGTTCCAGTGTTGATACTAGAAGTTGCATGTATTTATGCTGCATAACCCCGGTCTGCTGTAATCCTTATTTATATTCTGTTTTAATATTTATGCCCCATTTTTCCTGCTACTTGTTGCTGTGGTGAGCCCCCTGCAGGGATCATTAAAGTTTCTGCCCCCCCTTTTTTCTTTCATTATTACTGTATATCATATGTTACAACAGCAGACTGCTGTATGGAGCACCACTGAAGGACCAAATGAATGAAACAAGGCCGAGACTTCATCACAGTTGTAATGGAGGGAGGGAGAGAGAGAGAGAGCAACCCCGTGCTCTCCCCTCACATCCCCCCAACCTCCAAATCAATTTCCTTTAAATGGAATTAAGTGAGATTGAGGCACACCACTGTATTAGTTCTTCAAAAAGCAACCCTCCGAGCAACTCTTACACACACACACACACACACACTTTTCCTCCTCCTCCTCCTCCTCCTCCTCCTCCTTCTCTTCTTCTCCGTCGGCTGCCGTTTTCCCCTCGATGGAGTTTGATCGACACACAGCTGATCTATAAATAAAGGCTTTTCTTCCAACCCACAAAGTCATGTCGGCCGCTCGCAGTTTGGCTCCAAGGTCACAGCTGCCTCAACTCCCCTTTACTGCATTCGTTCACCACTTGTTTGGGAAATGGCTTTAAAAGCACTTTTAGCAAATGTAAATCTGTTGTTTGATGGAAATGGACACATAAAATGAACAAATGAATGCATATTTTAAATTGCTTGGATTTTTTTGCCGATTGAGTCCCTGGTGGGATGCAGTAAATCCACCTGAGCGCCTTTTTAACACCTATAATCACCAATTTAACTTCATACACATGCATCGCAGTAAGCGAATGTTATCGGCCAGATGTTTCACACAAATGGGGCCTTAAAAATGATATGAATCATTAGGTTTTTGTTTTGTTTCAGACTTTTGTGTTTAAAACACGCTGCGGTGTAGTTTGTAATTAACTTGCCTAAACCTATTTATTAAATCTAATTAAATTGAGTCTGATCTCTTTTTCTCACTTCATTTGAATCAACAGCCCAAATTACTAAAATGTCCACTGTTCCATTTTCCACGGCGCCCAAAATGGCTTTCACTAAATAAACCAGATGATGAAACACTGCAACCATTTCAACAAACTGCCTTTAGAGAGAATAATAATGTCATATGTATTTTAATGCTGCTCTGATAGTTAGCATTTAATTTAGTTTGTTCTTTTGCTGTTATTAGCAGGGTTGGCAGGTCATTTCAACTTTTAAATGCAATATATAGTTACAGAGCATTATATGAAAAAAAAGATCTATAAGCATTGTAAGATTTCTACCTTTATTTCATCAAAATGTTTCTAAAAATAAAGTACATTTAAGAGATAATAAAACTTGACTTAAATGTGTATAAAAATTCTGATTATAAACTTATTTAAATAAATATCTCTTCTATCATATTAAAACTTAATTTTCCCTGCAAATAATTAGAATCAAACAGAAGGTCCTAAACACTTTTAACAAAGTTTTCCATACATCTGTAAATTCTCATAAGTGATTTATTTTTCTTATATTGCAGACAGAAAATCACGTATAAAGTATAGATGATGATGATAAAAGATTCTCCTTCACCATTAAATATGAAATGATTAATATTTATTACTAGATGAATAAAATGGGGTTATCTGGGAGGAAAAGAAATATGTTTTAAAGAAAAAAAAAAAAAGTTTTTTGGCATGTCTAGGTGAAAAATCCTAAACAGTATTTCAGTGTTTCCTCTCAAACTCTGCATCAGTTCCTCAGCATCCTCACCAGCACGCCGAGTACCCGCTGCTGCTGATATTACTATTTAATTTACCGCTGCTTACTGTTTACTAATTTAGCTCTCTCCCATCTCACTTATTGCTGAGGCTCAAAGTCTGTCTGAGAGTCCACATTGCTCATCTTGAGTGCAATCTGTTGTTCACTTTCACTGTTGCATTCAGGCTGTGAATAGCAGCTCATAATGCTCCGCTGTGGTATGTGGAGCTTATTTACTGTTTGGTTTGCGGTGATGCACTTCACCACGGGGCTGGTTTTTTTTTTTCAGATTCCACACAAAAGGCCGCTGCTCCTACGCAGCATCTTGATCTCATCAGGATGAACCCAGGTGTCATGTGATTATTTCTTTCCGACGCTGTGTGTTTGTTTTCCGCACCGAGGCGCCTGGTTTTGAGAACGGACGGTGCAGGCGCTGCGGTGTCGAGGCCTCGCCGCATCCTTGTGATGTTGTTGTTGCCGCCGAGCACTTTGCAGGGTTTGTGTGCATTGTTCTCCCAGTGTTTCGTCTGGAGAGAAAGAAAAAAAAACCTCCTGTACGTGTGTTAAATGCAACCCTTTTCAACAATAGAGGCTTGTAGTGCACTGTGACTTTTCTGTGAGACCTCCACCTCTGTACTCATCCTCCGCTACTCCCAACAAAAGCCCTACACTAACTACATTAAGCCGGCCGAGAAGCATGCCATCCCCATTGTACCTAATACCTTTATCATTCAGGAGCGATTTGGCTATGCTTTTTCCTGAGCATTCACGTATGATTTGCTCTACTTTCTTAAAGTTACACACACCAGATAGCCTCCGTCTCCCAACGACCCCGATCTTTGGATCTTTTTCTTTCTCCCACCCCTCCCCTCCCTTCCCTTCTTCCCAAGCTGTCTGAGAAAACAAAACAAACACCCTATCCTGTCCAGCGTGTCTGTGTTAGAAGGGATGGAGGGTGCTGAGTGTGTGTGTGTGTGTGTGTGTGTGTGTGTTGTGGTTAGGACAGTAGAGCGAGGTGCTAAAAGCCTTTTGTCCAGCAGGAAAGACGATGTCAGCAGCCACAGTGAGGGAAAAAAAAGTGAGGGGGAGTTAGGGTCATTTGGCTTCAGCCTTTTTGTGTGTCTGTGTGTGTGTGTGTGTGCGTGTGTGTGTGTGTTTGGGCCGAAGGACCTAAGAGCCTGTGACTAATGTGGGCTTGCAACCCCGTCCCCCCCCAGCCTCCTTTTCCTTTTACATTGTCTGCCCCCAGTGTCCAGATGGCCAGTGAGAAGAATAAATCCTGGGAAGGCAAGGAGAGATTTGAAATTCCATTGCAGGACAGGGGGTAAAGGTGGGGGGTGACGGGGTTAGGGTGGAGCTGGGTAGGTCAGTCCCAGTCCGTCTGGCCTCAAAACCTTCTTTATTTGAAGAAGAAAGTGCCCTCTGCATGAGAAACATCACTTTTAATTTGCTACTTTTACTTAAGATAATGCATTACTTTTACTGCCGTTTTCAATAGTCTTAGTTAAGTTGTGGAGGAACTCAAGATGGGTTAAGAAATAGTCGACAGTATAAGCTTTTTTTCAGGCCAGAAGTGGAATATGATGCCCTCGTCTTCCTACTATAATTTGCTTTGAGAGAAAACACTTTAATATATAAGCAAACAAAACGTGCATGCTGATGTTTAAAGGCAATAAAGAAATAGAATCATAAGAATAGTGAAAATATCTTCTAAAAGCTGGGTTTTTTTATATTCATGACAGTTCTTCCATAAATCAGAGGGGGAAAAAAATCCTATTGACGTCAATAGTTAGCAATCATTTTTCTACGTATAACTGATTTAAAAACCACTTTTCTTTTTATATCCCTACCGTATGGTTTGCTTAAAGAAAAAGCTGTCTTCCTCTTTCTTTTATTCGGTGCGTGTCAGTCCATATTATCTTTAATTTCATGTTTGGATAAACGACTAAACATGAGGTTTGAAATAAAGCAGCTACGCTTCCATCTTACTTTTAAATTATACATGTAAGGCAGGCTGGAAATACAGCAAGGTTGTTTTTAAGGTGTTTTTTTTTTAAGGGAAATAGTTTTGAGAGGCTTAGAGAGAGAAAGGAAATGATTCAGGTGTTAAAACAGTGAGAGATCTCCAATCAGCACATTAGCAAAGCAGAAAGTTTACTTCTAGTAATTAACTTGTAGAAATGTGACGTGCGAAGCCAGTCGGGGATATTTTTGGCTCTTTTTGAATCGGTCTGGGGTACTTCCTTTCCATCACGCCGTCTAAGTCTTCTAAAGGAAACCATACATCAGAATTCAGGTTCTTACTGCAGTTTTTTTTTTTTTTTTTTTTTCAGTGTTTCGCGATCAAAGCCAAAATCTTTGTGTGAATTTACACAGTTTAGATTTGTATGAAGCTCCTTGCAGGTTTCGCAGAGCCCTCATTGTTGTACCCAGTGAACAGTCTCACAGAATAAGATCTGAGAGGATTTTCCCCCCCTTTTTTTTCTTTTTTTTTTTTTTGCATGTTCAAGATCATTAATCTCGGTGACAGGGATTTACGTCAGCCGACAGATTCTCTGATATATTTAGAGTGAAAATGTCTCCATTTCCTGTTAAAGAGAAAAATAAGACGGCACTCAAATGTGGTGCTTCATCTGTAAACACACAATTGAGCATTTTATGTGGAGAAAACTGGGGATACAAATGACCGAGCTGCGCAAATTTCTCCGTGGGATACTCGAACCTCCCACTGAATGCTGTCATTTATTTTCATTGGTTTCCTGCAGTAATGGACTTCGCTTGAACAACATCTTTGTATTTAACCTTGAGAATGAAGCATTTGAGTGCTATGTGCATTTATATGGTCGCAAACACACACGCAGACACACACTTTACTATGATAATGATCATCTCACTTACTATTTTTTCCCTCTAAAAGCACATTTGGTTTAGCTTTTTGTAATTTCACAAAGGTCGCAATGAAAATTAAATTCTACTTTAGCAGAGAGCCGGTAATGCTCGGTTAGTCATCGTTATTAAATGTACACGTATTATTATGTTTTCATATAAAAGGGGGGATACGCACTGTCAGAAGTTATAACTGCATATACTTTCATAAACTAATATTACATCATGCAACAATCTGTCAATGCACATAATACATTTTGTATTTATAATATGTTTCTTATCCACATTAAAATGTTAATGTCCAAAATAACCTATGTTATATATTTTGTATATATAAATAAGTTGTGTAATTAAATCATTTTGGATGTTGGATTTGGATTTTCAAACTCAGAGACTTGACCTTTAAGACCGTTTAAGACTCATTTTTGCACACTTGTTCGATCTAGGTCATTTTTAACATTAAAAGCAGCTTGGCTCCAGATCCTCAGAGAACCAGTTTTTTTTAAAACCTTAAACTGATTGATTCATGACAGTGTAAAACAGCTCCTCCATTTATTTTTTTGAGGAGGAGGCCTCTGCAGATAATTTGATGTTCTGTACAAACCTCTTGAATGTTTGTATTTGAAGCTTTGAGACAAACAAGCGGAGTAATTTTTTGTGGCAGATCAGTTCACAGAAGTCAGAGAAACTCAGATTTTAATTCGGTGTTCTGTTCATTTCTAATCACCAGACCTGTTTGTTCTGGAGAGGAGGAGACTTTTGCAGATAAAATGGTTCCATCTTTTGTTATAATTCTGATTAAGTGACACCTAAAATTACATTTGGTTTGATGGCATGGAAGAGAAAAAAATGGGCAAAACTGATGCAGCTCAGGCCGAAAAATACTGACTTTGGTTCCTAATAACCTCTTTTGATTTTACATTTCCCATCATGCACCTCAGTGATCTCATGATTACAGCCTGCCAGTTTTTGGTACATGCAAAATTTAAAATCTGATCCTCCTCACTGGCCCTGTACCGGTTGTGCGTCCCAGGCCGGGCCCCTCCTGTTGGAGCGGGGCCCCTCCCCGACCAGCACAGGAAGAGCAGGCCAGTGGTCGTGGCCAGGCTGGCTGAGAGTTAGGGAGGCCAGCTGTAGCACAGGAGCTGTTCCCTCTCATTTCCACTTCATTTATCTCCCCCCCCCGCTCCTCCCTCCCTCCCTCCCTCCATCCATCCATCTATCCCTTCTTCCTTTCTCTTCCTCCCTCTGCCAGAGGACCAGCACTCTTTCCATGCTGAGCTCCACTGTGCCCAGTCAGCTGTGGCAGAGCAAATGGCATCTCTTTGTTTCTGCACTCTCTTCCTCAAAGACTCGTGCAGTCATATGTGTGTATATTTATACTCATTACTAAGTTAAAGCCCTCAGACATTAAGAACACTCAAAGCCACCCATTTATGATTTTCTCTTGATAAAGCACCACTTTTGTTTGTCACTTTTCCTTTTTTTTCCTAAGCATCTATTTTTTATTTAGAGTTTGAGGGGATCAGATGTTTAGGAGACTTGTGGAGGGGCTGGGTGGAGGGTTTTGGTTATAAAAACTGATAACTGAAGTCATGCAGGAAATAAACAAAAGTAAAAGAAACCAAATCACTTCCAGATTTGACCCACTGTAGAGCAGAGCCAGGTCCAGACAGAGAACTCTCTCTGTTTCCTTTTCCCTCCCTCCCTCCCTCCCTCCTCTCCTTGGTATGAATCTGCCGTATCTCATTCCCCAGCGCTAATTCCAATTTAATTGCCAGTAGCCCGAAGCCTCCTCAATAGGAGTAACAAATGGTTTGATTCTGTAGACTTCATCAGACTGCATTTTAAATGCGACACAGTAACCCGGTGCGAATGCCAATGAAGCCTGGCGAGTAGCTCCTCTGTTTACTAATTATCCTTTTTCTTACTCCGAGCCACACTGCACAAGTTGTCTGATTAAATCGGATTTGTGGGGATTGGAGGGTGGGGTAGGTGGGTGCTCTGGCGGTGGTGGGTGAGGAGGAGATGTCGGGGGTGATGGTGGTGGGAGGGCGGGCAGATTGGATGGCAAGCACGGTCCGTCTTTGTAAATGATCTGCGAGTCCACAACAGGAAGGGGCCGGCGGTGCGACTGTAAATCATGATAAAGGGCTTTGCCACTGTTTTTCACGTTGACATTAATTCCCAGCCTGCATCGTTTATGATCTTTACAGTCAGCTTGGTGGTGAGGAAAAAAACAAACACATGCTGGTGAATAAATTCTACTGACGTTTCACTGTTTATATCCACTGCAGTCGTGCAGGGGAAGCTTTCAGATTCCTCTTAAGGTTGTTGAAGGTGGTTGGGATGTGAATTTGAAGGTGCAATAGGAAATGTTTCTGCCTTAAAATGTCCATTACACCTGTTATATATTTTGAGTAGCAACCTTATCCCAAATGTTTTCAAGTTTCTATCCATTTTTAAATCACATTTACCATACACTTGTTAGGTTTTGGTCATTTTCAAGTCTTTATTTTAACAAATGAAGAATTATAGTCTTCAGGAACAAGCTAAAGACTGAAATTTGACACATTTGTCAATTCCACCAATAACAACCAATATGAGCATTTGTCAAAACAACTTACATAAGCGGTTCACAGAACGTTCTGAAAATAGTGTAAAAGTCATTATATATACAGATACAGTTGACGGTTATAAAAGAAAGGCTGCAGTTTCGTTTAAGATATAAAACTTTTAATCTAGGTTTCATGCAAAAAAGAACTCCTGGTTAGAGGTAAACATTTCATTTTAAAAGTCATTTTAAAAGGAAATGAATGTACATAAATGCCAGAAGGAACAACAACATAACTTTTGACTCCTCATGGGACACAAATCCTGTTTTGCTGGGTGAAAGTCTGACGCTTGTTACCTATGGGGCCTTTTTGAGGTGAGATAAGTCTGGAATAAAATCAGGAACAGAGTCTGAAGAGGATGAGGATCATAAATCAAACAAGGAAGTCTCCAGTTTGTGCTATCACCTGTTGGTCTGGCATACTCTGGACAGTCCTTCAAATGTGTGATTGGCCTGATCTACAGAACAAAGGAGGCCAGTTTTAAAACACAACAATATGTGTGTGTTTGTCCAGACATGTCCCTGATAGTCAGCTGATATAAATGGTCCGTTTTGGTTGTTTCTTTTTTTATTATTATTATTATTATTCTTTATATTTCTTATTGTAAAGAAAACTCCATGAAATTGTGTTTGTTCCTCTCTCTGTACTTTCTCACTCTCTCACCCTGTCTGAGCGCATTTGCTGTTGCTGAGGACGTTATTCTTTAAAAATGGGTCACAAACATATAGATTCATTGTTGAAAAGCTTCAGTAATTTCCTGAAAATGATGGGAACTGTAGTTTTCAGCAAACATTACTCAGACTGGAATAAATAGTACGATTGTCGGGAGACCAATTCCATCTCTAGATTAATACATATTTGATGCTCTGGTGAGTGTTTACGGCAGCAGCAAGGTGTGTGTGTGTGGAATTGACTCAAAATAAACCTCATGTCCAATAGTCCAGTAGTTTTTGGACAACATTGGAGCTCTAGGGCCCAGATGAATCAGTTACTGTTTGTCAGGCGTTTGGCTTTACACACAGTCTTTAACAGGATCAATTTATTGTTGGTTTGGCCTTGTCATGATCTCTTGATTAAAACATAGTTTTTCATAGATACTTGAGCATTTCACCATAAATCCTTCCTCATAACATACTGTAACATACCATCCTATATATCCACAGTTAGCACCGCCACCATTCCAGTCCTATTGTTATAATAGCAGTGCTCCAGTTGCTACAGTAAGGAAAGAATATGGTGAGGCTGTGATGCTGTGCAGATGAGGAAATTTGCACTGCTATAAAGACCTCTCCCTGTCAACTAAATGGCCAGTTGAGCTGCCATATGGTTGTGCTGACATTATCTCTGGGTAATTAATATGGCATCTCGCCTGGCATCTGGTGGCATTAATCTAGCTGGGAGCAGTTCATCTTACAATGTCAGCGCTGCAGCGAGCCTGACGTGAATTATCACTGCCCGATGGAACTGGGAGGCAGGGACGAAACAAAACGAGACACGGCAGGGCAGGGTTTGTTGCAGTTCCTTAAAGGAGAGATTGCCTTTTCTTTGATTTCTTGTTTCTTTTTTTTTTCTTCCTGCATGAATAATGGGCAGAGTTATTGGCTCTTGGAGCTGATCCCCATTCAGTAAAGCTCTGAAGTCTCTTCTGGATTAGAGCTGATGTCATAATGTCAGGATATTTTTCTGTATAAAACATTCAAAGACTTGTTTTGTTGTGCTTAATTGAACTTACACAGATATAGTACAGTGTGTCCCAGATCCATAATATTTACTAACAGTAAAAAATCCAGCCTGAATACTAATGTTGATAGTGTAATATTATCATCAGTGTGCACACATAGTGTATACTTTAAAGCAGTGGTTACTTACACTTTTTTCGGTTATGACTCCTTAAACAGACCTGGGGTCCACATGGATACAGTGCGTCTATGTACACATCGTTCTCACCCCAAAAAAACAACCATACACAGAGAGCAGTCTGTGCAAGCAGCTTAGTCAGACCCATATTAGACTTCTAGTGGCCATAGTTATTATGATAGGTAGAAATCAGGCAAAGTAGCTTATTCATTTGCATTCACATTGCAACCTCTATATTAGAGGTGGGTAAGGAACCCATTTCTAACCATATCAAATTATTTGCACCCCCCAATAGGTGCAGTAGGTTGTTATCGGTCCATTCAATTGCCTGTTGACAAATAAATTATACATGATTCATGATTTTGTTGTATGTGTGTGTTGAATTTAATTTTCTTTTCACAGCAGAATGTCTGAAATGTAGCTGTCTATGACATTTGTGATAACCTAACGTGTGAATGTGAAGCAAATGAGATGTACGCATTTGACACATTGTTGTTTCAGTCAGGTTGTTTTCCACTGCATGCAGATGTAAAGTTCTCTCTCACTGTTTCTAAGGGCTCTTATTAACAGCCACTGCTCCCTCCCCCTATTTGATCAATAAATAGTTCTGTGGAGGTGTTTTAAATCAATTAGCAGCAGCACAAACATTGCATCTCGCTCCGTTTCTCATACACTTTATACAGAGCATGTCTTGTTTGAGGCCAGGCCACAGGTTTGGGGTTATGCATCTGTGTTTAGAAGCACATAAGAGGAACCAGACTGGAAATATAAGCTGAGAGAAGAAGATGTTAGTGAGTGCTGTGCACAGTTGGATAACAGGAGACTGAATGTTGAACATGAGCCCACAGGTGATTAATATGATTCTGTAACTTTGTGTTCTCTCCTGAAAGGTTGTGAATCAAGCACAATATCTTCAAGTAAAAATACGAGCTCTGTGCTCAAGAGGTGAGAAGGTGGAGGTGCATTCAAAAACTGAATGATTATGTAAACAAGAGAGTATGAGCAGGTCAAACACTGAAATCTTCAGGTTGACACATTTACAGCTCTTGGCATGAAAAGTTCAGGAAGTAGAAGAGACTTCTGGGCCTGGAGCAGAGATAGAAATGGCCCTAACTTGATCCCTAACTTTAACCAAGATTGTTTACTCGCCTAGATGAAACCATTAGCTCTGGTTTGCATGTGGCAAACAGATGATTTGCCCAGGTTGTGTGGAGTGATGTAATTTGGATGCAATGCAGGTTATGTAAAGTACTTTAACAGCGCCGTATTCCTATTTCCTCATTTCTGCATCTGTGCTGGCAGTCCTCATGGTTCTGTCAGCAGCATGCTGTATCTACACTGCACAGTTTAGATTTAGATTACAGTTATACAGTACCTTTACATGTGAATTTATTATCCTGAACACAGTTTAAAAGCTTGCTCTTTTTTTTTCCACTGTTAAAAACAAATAGTTTTTTTGTAAATCATCTGCTGGAGCGACCATTGGAACGTCCTCTGTGTCTAACAGTGTGTTTCGGAGGCAGCCAGGCTAAGAGTTGGGAGATTTTTTAACTATTTTGATCACCATATAATGAGAAAATCACAGAGCCTGTGAAAAGCAAGAATTGGCACAAATTAGTCTTAACTAGGTAGAACTTTGTCATTATAACTCTCCAGCAATCAGTCAGAGAAATTAGTTCCCATGACAGCACACAGTATTTTTAGTGTTCTCCTGGGAAGAAATGATTCAAAATGAATCCATCAGCACCACCAAAAACTTCAGGATCGTTATCTCCAATTCTAAAATAGTGACCACCTGCAAAGTTATGTCATCTGATCCAACAATTAAACCGTCTAAGGCTCTTGTATGGAGGACTGACACTGCCAAAATAAATAAATGCATAACATCATAAATAAATGAATATGCCATTAATGACTACAAATATTATTTTAAAAATGTAGGTGTTTGTTATTTGTTCAAATAATTTGCCATAATTATCATTTATGATGACATTTTTTATTCATTTATTTCAATAAATTAGGTTTTATATAATAACAGTAATACAGTCAATTGGAATTTAATGGGAAAATAAACAAATTTTGGAAATTATACAAATAAATAAAGAAACAAATTAAAACAGAAATATATAAAAAAGTATTTCACATTATATTAGTTACTTAATACATGTATTTATTTATGGAGTTGCTTAATTATTCAGTTATTTGTGTAACTTATTTTCTTTTTTTAATTTTGCATTAACAGTTGTCCATATTTTGGCCCAATTACTTCTTTTATTGGTCTAAAAAAAGGGTTTTATTGGTCCTGATCCTGGTTTGTGAATCTGTGTGTGAGATGGTGTTGGTTGTGGCATTTGAAGTGCATGTATGTGTGGTGAGGGGACAGTTCGTGTCCCCCTCAGTGGTTCAGACAGCAGCAGTCGTCCCCAGGGGGTCCTGCTGGCCGGCGATACGTCAGAAATGATGACTACAGTGTGAAGTCCTGAGTGTCGGGGACTACTATAACATTTCATCAGGGACCTTTTCTGATCCATGCAAGAGTAAATTACAGAAGGCGTTTATTTGTTCGCTCATGACAACATCCATTTCTCCGGTGACATCCCACGGAGGCGGAAGTAAAAAGGTGCTCTGCGACCTTTTCAGAGCGCCTGTGACCTGATGTGTGATGAAGCCTGATTGCAGAAGAGCGCAACAACAAACACTTGTTGTCTAGACGTCGCTGAAAGAGCAGCGGGAATGTCACCCCTCTCACACCTTCCTCAGCCTGCGCAGGCAGGAGTGTTGTGACTGGTGTTTGTGGTGACTGGCAGTTAGATGGTGGCAGCTAGCAGAGCCAGCAACTCAGAGGAACTCCAGGTTGGACGGCTGCTGTTGTGACTGGTGGCTGGAGCCGGTGTTCGCAAGTGTAAAGAAAGCAGGAAAGACAAAGTTCGACTAAAGGAAAATATTCCTTTGAGGATTGACTTTACATGTGTTTCACACCAGTGCAAAGAAAAAGTCATATATGCAATTATAAAACACTGTGATCCTTGCAAAAAAACATGCAGGAAATTCAGAATTATTGTGATAACCAACCGTAAAAGGGTTAGGATAATGGATATAAAACATTATATACATTAATTTAGTACTATCAGCAGATTACAGTGTGTTATAAATATGATGTGTGTCCCCTCTGTCTCCTCCTCCAATGTATTTGTCCCTATACAATAAATAATTAAAAAACGCCAAAAATATTATCTTAAAAAAAATATATATATATATATGCTTTTTAGGCACTGCCCTTGTAAAAATGGCCACAGGGACTATTTTGTTATTGGTGGAGTTGCTTGAAAATAAGATTAATCATTATTTTTGACAAAAATAGGCTTAAATTACTTAAACCACTCAACCTAGCTTGCAACCACATGCCCACAGCCTGTAAGAACACGAAGAGTTATGTTTTTTTTTTTCTAAAGTACATTCCAGGTCACAAATGAACACTCACGCGCCAGATGAAACATATTTAGGAGATATGAAACTCATAAGTTCATAAGCAGCACTTAGAGGCAGCAACGCCGTCATGAATCACGCTGCTGTTGGTTTTCGGATCATGTTTCTGTCATTAGGCCGCACCGTGAGATTGAACTGAGACACCTCCAATGGATGTGGGCGTTTTAGGATACAGCAGCCTACATTTAGTCACCCTCTCTATAGATAAACTATAGCTTATTATAAATTGCTATTGACAAGAGCAAGCAGTAACAGAGGTTGGGGGCTGTGGTAATGGCCTGTGATTGAACACCTTGTGCTGAGGTCCTGCTGCTCTCTGCCTCATTAACTCTGTCAGGTCCTCCGTTCAGCACGCTGCATTGCAGGCCACATTCAGGACGCGTTTAACTGTCTCCACTACCGTCCAAGAAACACAAGCATTCAGGATGGATTTGAAATGGGATAGGAAGGACTGTAAGGCTAATGTCTTTTAAGTTGTTAAAGTCAAACATTATGGGTTCCTGTGGAAAGCATTAAGTAAAGAGAGACAGAAAGAGGGAAGTGTTGTTGGGTTTTTTTTACTTGTACAGAGGGGAGCTTTTCAGGGAAGGTGTTCAGTGTTTTCCTTACGATAAAGACTCCACCAAAACCTGCTGTTTCTCAACCGGCCACTGGGGACAGGCTGGTTAAAATGCAATAGTGGCCTCCGTTCAAAAGCGTAAATATGGGTCCTATGCCTCTTTGCTGGCACCAGCTTAATGTCTTATTGATGGTGGTGGAGGGCATTGATTATGTAAATGTATTTACTGTTTAAACAGTCTTTATAACACATCGCCAGGATGTTTATTGCCCTAAACCTAGGTCAGTGGTTTGTAGCATCAATTCACAGAAACTGCGGTCTTTTTGCAACAGTGAACCGTATTTGTTTGTAAAATGACGTATGTGCTGTTTTCAGAACTGTGAAACAATACGTACATATGTGTTGTAATGGGTGGGACTTATTCTGTTATTTAGGCTAGAGATCTTGTTTTAAATGCCTCACTTTCCTAATTTTCCTCGTCATTACATTTTTAAGTAATTCACCTGCTTAAAGGCTTAAAGTTTTGCATAATTTGGGGCATTACCACTTGGTTGTACATAATATTAGGCCACTCCTACATTTGATTTTGTTTTCAGCCATGATGGTAGAATTTTGAAATTATCGTCGTTTTCTTTTCCTTATTATTTAAGTCACAGTTGGTGTGGTGTCACCTGTTGTTACTACTGGCAGCTCAATTGGGAATTAAATCTTATTCATAATAAGTTTGTGGGCATTATTTAAGATCATTGTAGTGTTTCTCGGACTTAGTTGTCGCGGCTGGTGCTTGTTTGCCCTGCTGCACATCAGAATCTGTAATAGTGCCTACCTCTACCCCATTTCTCTGCTCTGTGCCCATCCGGCCACTGTCACCTCCCATCGGGGAGTATTCCTCTCCATTACCGGCCTCTGTCCGTCCTCCACTTAAATAACAGCAGCCCTGCCACTCCAGGCCCATTAAGATACTGCCGGCACTGCCGCGGCCACACACACAAGCAGCCACAAGCTGCCCGAGCCTTTATAAATAGATGGCGGGAGAAGGAGAGGGAGGCTGGTTAGAGGAGGTAAATTATTCCAAAACAGCCAAACAGGACGGAGACTAAGAACCCCCCACCTCTCTGGCTCCTCCAGCTCCTCCTTTTCAGGTGTCACTTTGGGCTGACTCAATTTTACACTGTAATGGACCTCCTGGGTCAACTACTTTTCTCCCACCTTTCCTTCCTTTTTTATCTCTTCACTGCTCTCTTCATCTATCAGCGGCCGACAACACCTTTACTCACTTTCCTGCAACACACACACAGTATTCCCTGCACTGACTGTATAGTTTGCAGCACTTAATTTTGTCTAACTCTAATCAGGGTTCGCACTACTCTTTACTACAAACCGTGGTTAGCAGTTTGCAACAAGGGGAAGAGACAGTGAGTAGCAAGAGGCTTTGCCACATAAACAGCAGAAAAGCATCTGCGATGTCACCCACAGTTTTATGAAGTGATGTCTCAAAGCCTGGATTTGCATTTACTACCTACCACCATGTTTGATAGTTGAAGGTGCTGGAAAATCCTGATTCACAATGTGTTCATACTTACCTTGTCTCCATTATAAGGGAGGTGCCTGCGGAAATATTTGCATTAACAATATTCAGCTTCATGTAAACAGTTATTTCCTTATGCTGCTATCAAACTAACGCTGTGTGGTTAATTACCTAAACAGTGTGTTTTAATGCATTATTTTTCTTAAATAAGTCCCTGTATTGGTTGATGTTTGACAGTGAAAGGAAGCAACTTCTGACCCACATATAGAAAATGTCCACTTTGTTCTGCTATTAATGAAATGCAAAATGGAAGCAAAACACTTAAAGACCTCTTGAGTTATATAGTAGGCTGTCCTCCTTACATCACGGTATACTTCTTTATGGTTTGGTTTTGAATGCGAGGGTTTTCTAAATGGTAACACTGCCATAAATAACAGCTATACAGTAAGAGGGTGGATCTTAAATGTCTGCGAGTAAGGACAAGTAGCGGCCCTTGAGGTGTTTCAGACAGTAAGATATCTTTCAAAATGCATGAGATGATGCGTATGGATAAATGAGAGAAGTTTTAAAAGGAATTAGACGCAGCACATGTTCAGTCATGGTTATTATATTGATTTCCTGCAGACTGCACATAGCGGTGGCTGAGCTGAGGGGTAGCAGCTAACGGTGCTAACACCCTTCTGTTGTTGTGAACAGCCCTAAAAACTGCACAGTGGGAATTGAACAGAGGAGTTCAAACAGGGGTGGGGGCTGGTGGACGCCCAATATGCTCCTGGTCCAACGGCATGTGTCAGGAGGCAACTATTAGTGATTACTGCTGTATGAGAACAGTGCAGGGCAGCAATGAGTGGGAAACACACGTGCACTAACATGC
This sequence comes from Hypoplectrus providencianus, assembly GCA_028566105.1. Lineage (NCBI taxonomy): Eukaryota > Metazoa > Chordata > Actinopteri > Perciformes > Serranidae > Hypoplectrus > Hypoplectrus providencianus. The sequence goes on from JAOWBC010000182.1 coordinate 6,447,428, forward strand.
ACATGTGGACAACATGCACAAACAACAACAGTTTGTTTTACTTCTGGCTCCAAAAGACAGAGAGGACGATGGTCCAAATGAGAAAAAGCTTCAAAGCAGCAGTGGTGACATCACAGTGGCTGTGCACATCCTTTATACAGTCTATGGTTGACACACACACATACAGCAATTTCACTTAATGTGGATCACCATTGTAACTGACCTGACTTCAAAGTATTTTCCTTCATGTGGTGCTTCTGCTCTTTGTTCCCACCTTTGTGTGTGTGTGTGGTTGTGTGTGTGGGGGAGGTAGGGGGTCATATTTCCTCCTTGTCCACGCCTTAGCCTAGACCTTAGGTCAGAGGTCTGATAACCTTTTACATTCCAAAACCCCTTTTTTCCTCTAATTCTCTGTCTTTGACCAAAGTCTCTCTCAACAGCCCCTCCCCACCTCCCTCACCTATTCTCCCTCTAGACCATCAGGCTGTTTTCACACCCCGCCTTTCCAAACAACCACCGAACGGTGTGTTGCTCTACGTCTTTAACTTGACAACAAATTATTTTATCTGAAGTGGCCCAGAAGAAGAAATGCTCTGCTTGTGGTTGAAAGAGCCAAAACTTGGATTCATGATAAACTAAGAGAGAAGGAGTGAAGCAGAGAGAGAACAGAAGTGAATAGGAGGCATGTCTGTCAATCAAAGCCACTTAAGTACCTGGAGTCCTAGAGGGATTCCAGCTGCAATCGACCCCAAGTCAATAGCCTCTTCATTGATGAAAGCAGAGACAAGAGATGGGCAAGGAAAATACAACACAGGAGAAAACTAGCTTGGCCTGAGTAAAATGCATGAACTATATTGCTTTCATGATTAAATTGACATCAGATCACTGAAAAATACTTAAAACAGCAATATCTCCCTACAGCGGAAGGATTAGGCGAACAGCCAGATTTTTATCTAGCGCTGACACAGCTCTGTGGAGAAAGGTCTCGCTATGACAGAACATATAAACATGTTCATCTGTCATAATTTGTGCTATATATTCATAGTAACATCCGAAGCTTAACCACTACTGAGGCAAAGAGGAAAGTCTAAAGAATACACTAAAACAGTATGTTCATTGCGTGTGACCTTGTTTTAGGTAAGTAGTGAAGTGGTTCATCATATCCCGTTTTATTGCCTCTGAGGCAAAAAACAACTTTTCCAGTAACCCTTGCTCCATAGTTAAGGTTAAGACTAGTTCAGATTTAGATTCTGGCGAATACCAATGGTGCAGCACATTTTACTCCACATCCGTATTACTGGTGCAACTGGCAGTTCAGCCAACACAGCTACCAGTACTGCTGAGGCCAGTTCATATGAATATAGTTTTATGTTTTAGAACCAATCAGTACAGAATCCAAAGGAAGAATATCTCAAATTCTATGCAAATTGTGTCCACCAGGTCTGAAAAAACAAGTCCGAATTTCAGCCGCATCAGCAGCCAATTTTCAGGTTTTTTTTGGGGGGGGAATTAGTTCATTATTTGGGACTGAACTTAAAAATTTAGAATTATGAACTACAGTCTTGAACTGAGCTCGGGGTAGCATGAATGTGGTCTGCAAGTATTTTGGCAATCTGCCCGATAGAATTTAATATATCTATGTAGAGGTAGAAATCTGTCCTGATTGTGAGCCCAGCGGAAAGGTCAGGGGGTCACCAACATATTAAGAATCATCCTCACCTGTCGGGCTGACGGATTAGTACCTCGGGCTTTCAGTCATGAGTGTTCAACCACGATGTAATGAAAGTTCTACACTGCTGCAAACACAGCTGCCGTCTCTGCTGTACAACACAAAATGAAGCATAGAGGCAGACCTTCAGCCAGAAAGGGACGGTTTGTCAATATTTATTTCTCTCTCCTGCATGCACCAAAATTAGATTGTTTGTTCCCCTCTTGGTTTGTGCATCACCTTCCTCTTCTGCAAACTGAATCTTCTTATCTTTACCTGCAATCCAGCAGCTCCTCTCTATCCTTCCTCCTATCATCATCCTCCAGTGGTGCATCTTCCCTCCATCCCTGTTCTTTAGCGTGTAGAGCAGCGGAGACAGTGATTGATCTGGCGTGGAGGCTGTCGTGGGCCCTCCTCCTCCTCCAGTGGTTATGAACATGAGGCGGGCTGCTCTTCATAGATTTTTAAATTAGTGTCAGCTTTGCCCCAAAGATGTGTTATTGACTGATGAAATAGAAACTGAGCTCCAAACACTCAGTCCTTCCCCAGAGTTTTCCCCAGCCTGGTAATTGAAAAAGTGTGAAGGGAGTGTGTTCAAGGGAGCGTGCAACTGTGTGTGTCTGTTCCCGTGTTTGTGATTTTATGTGTTTGTGTGCTTGCAACTGTGCGCTCTTTATCTCTGCTGGAGAAAAATGCACAGTGCTCGCTGGAGTCAAGATTCGATTGAAGTATTGCATAGGAGATCTTTATCTTCTACACACCCACCCTGAAACACGAGTACTGTGTGCACCTTTAATCCTATAAATACAGTTTGCTTCTTGTAAGCCTATGAAGGCACAGTTTGTAAACTGTAATATGTCTGAGCTTACAGCATCACACCTGAATTGCTGCATATCCTATGTACTAATATATGCATATTGCAACTTAATGTAACTTGACTGAAGACGGTGGTTGTCATGTTGCTGTAACATGAAGTGCAATCTTAAGCCTGGACATGTGACAAAAACTTAAAGACATGAGACACTGGTTCTAATAAATGAGTGGTAGTTGGTTAATCCTCTGTTTCTTTTGCTCTGCAGGGTCGGACATGGCCATCTTTTGCCTGCTTTGTGGGAAGCGTTTCCAGACCCAGACAGCACTGCAGCAGCACATGGAAGTCCACGCCGGCGTTCGCAGCTACATTTGCAGTGAATGCAACCGGACTTTCCCCAGCCATACTGCACTCAAGCGTCACCTACGCTCACACACAGGTCAGTGGAAGCACTAAACATCTTCATGGCAGTCGTAAGGCCTCAGGTTCATAGGTGACATAACTAGAAGACTTGGTGCATCCGCCTGTCCGTTTTCAGTGCATTCCTCAGCTCATTCTGGGAGATCCCTTGACCTTCCCAGACAAGATGGGATGTGTAATCCCCCTGGTGTTTTGTGGGTCAGCCCAAGGGTCTGCTCCCATTTTAAACAAAATCTGAACAAGCCCCTGGAAGACATCATTATCATGTGTCCAAACCACTACACGTAGATCCCTTTGACATGAGGGTGCAGCGGTTCTTATTTTGCTCTTTGTCAGAGCTGCTCCACTTCTACTAATGCTACTGCTACTAGTGCCAAATACAATTGTTAATTATTCCCTGTTAAAATAAGGAGTCGTTTTTTTTAGTAATGACCAGAGTGCAACTGGTAAAAATGATGACTAAATAAATGTACAACCCATGTCACAAAAATACCACATTTCCTTTTAATTTGCCTTATTTGTTCGCTCCTGCCAGGCCTACTAATAATTCATTCCTGCCGGTCCAACCCAATTTACATCATGCCTCAGGTGCAGCAGTGCAATGCTGCAGCAGCATCTCCGGTCAGAGAATTACTCAACCCTGTTGGTCATGCTCAGGCTGGAATTTGCAGTGAACTTGCATCACCATTTGTGTCTCCCCCTTTATTCTCAAAAGAGTACACTGGAATTGATTGTGGTTCTACCAAACTACTAATAGAGCTGAGCCGTCTGTGCAGAAAGGATTCATATTGACATCAAGGATTTGGAATAACAACAGTGCAAACTCACCAAGTCATTGGTGTCATTTTTTAAGGATTTTATTTTGGACATTTTTAATGTTTGAAAAGAGTTAGGGCATTAAAATCTGAGTGGAGCATTAATTGCTGTGTCATGAGACAGACGAGCCCCTGCAGGGTTTTTGGTAACTTTCCAGGAGGGGAAAAAATAGCACTTAGGCAAGGTTTTTGAGCTGTAAATATTTTGATATGCCCGCCTCAAAATGATTATGAACCTGATGATAAAGACAGTCTCAGTATTATGACAGTGTTATGAAGCACTCCCCTCTCGCAGGAGGCTGGTTGCTTCCCATCTGCAGCTCAGCCCAGGACCCCCACTGACACAGAGTCCTTTTAGTCCCTCCAAAGACACTGCATGTTGCATTTGTGACCTCATTATCTGTCTATATGTGCCACATAAACACATCAGTCGGTCCCTGTACTTTGCAAATTCTTTTAATTCCAAATAATAGCAACCTAGAATACACTCTTACACGTCATAGCCTAGCTATTTTATTTTGAAAAATTACATTTTACATTTTCAGCACTATTTGTTATTGTAATTCTTTATATTCTAAATGTATGATGCCAAGTTAAATTCCCTGTGTGCAGGCCTACTCGGCTATAAACCAGATTCTGATTCTGATATTATTATTATGATTGTTGTTATTATTATGTTGCATCATAGCAAGGCTAGATTACCATCTGCCCCGGGGTCCCAGATTCCCAGAGCAAAGCTCCAGGTTCACTGTGTGGCAGCAGGATTTTATTATAATGATTAATTTTAGCTTTGTTTGGGTTTATGGGAATATTCTCCACTAATACCTGATATCAGCTGATGTGGGGAAGAGTTTAGCCTGATAATGAGACGCTGTGTGGAAGAGAGACAGTTGCACAGTTGTATTAAAACATCTTAAAAGTATATATGTATTAAATTTGAACAAAACATTATACATTATTTACATGCAGAACTTGACAAAAAAATCATACATTTAGGGCAATTTCACATGTGAAATATACATTCCTGAGAAACCTCTCAAGCTTTATGTTTTTTAAACAACTAATGAGCCAAACAGAATATCTTTAGCCTTGGGAATGCATACAGATGTTGAATAAGTACATGTCAAATAAATCTTGCACAAATATTTATAGCCGACAGATATAGGTTGACAGATATTATTGAATTGATATCAATC
>JAOWBC010000182.1:6456275-6479886 GCA_028566105.1 Hypoplectrus providencianus
AGACGCAGGTGGTGATGCTCGGGGGCACCCAAGGGTCCACTCACCATGCTGTGGTTCCACCTCACTGTGCTGAGTCCTCATCTGTGGCCTCCCTGCCATGTGGTCACACTGGAGAAAAAGAGAAGAGATAGCAGGGAAGGAAAGCAAGGAGGAGGAGAGGAGGACAGAGAGAGAGAGAGAGAGAGAGAGAGGAAATATATATAGTGGCAGATTTGGGATGGACAGAGGACATGTCCCCATTATTCTCCAGCTCCCGTGAGGATATCTGACAAAATGAAGTCCTGTCTGGCCCTTTACATCCTCACAATGTGATTATAGAATTGTGTCTGATTTATTTAAAGCTCTGCAGTGCAACTTTGCACTTTGGCGTCCCCGAGTGGCTACAGGAGATAACATGCATGATATGCAGCCGAGGCACAAACAGGATGCAGGAGCCTCGACACCAACCGCTCTGCATCTTATACGGCTCTGTTCTCCTACCAGACACGCTTTCATCTGCACTGTGTTTTATTCACTATGTTTCCCAAACAAAAATCTGCACATTATCAGACCATAGTGAACAATGCTTGATCTAGAATGAGGAAGGTGCCAATATTAAAAGCAAATAACTACAGCATCGTAGTGGTTTGCTGGATATGAGACATGGTCTTAGATATTTCAATAAAATATAAATTTATGTTGAAGGTAAATTTGAAATACATCCAGAAGCTCACACAAGTGAATGCAAGTTAGGCTGACCGTCCATGTTAATACAAAATAGCTTATTTTTATACCAAAAATTAGTGGTTAAAGAGGATTGTGAACAATAGAGTCAAAAGAAAGTGAAAAAGAAAACAAATGTGTTAAGAATCCACCATATCCATATGTACAGCATATATTTTTATATATGTTCCTGTGCAAGTCTGTTTAAAAAGCATTGAAATGAATGAAAAATGCCCGCACTGATGCATCCTTTTAAGTATAAACACGTTGTATTGAAATGTGAGACAAGCTCTTTGTTCTAAATCAAGATTTTTGATAATGTTCTCCAAGAACAGACGCAGCGGCGCAGCAACAGGACATTAAGCGTGAATACCCCTCCATAGGCCTCCTCTGAGTATTAGCATCCCACTCTCCGGTCTGATCGGAGGCCCTAATTAAAGGCAGGTGAATCTGAGCTCAATTATTATTCTTGCAGCGTCGTGCGAGCCCACCGAGCTCCGTGATGGATTGTGATCTCTGCTGTGGTTGAAACGCTAGAAAGAGCACAATGTCTTACAGCAGGAGCCACTGATAACTTCACGCAGACAAATAAAGACTGTCACTTTTATTGATTTTTACCCAGCCCCCACCACCGCTGCTGCCGCCCTATACACCCACATCCCCTGCTCCATCCCCATCTCCATCTCAGTTTTAACCCCCCCCACTTCACCCCGCACACCTCCATCCCCATCAAAGCTTCCCTTTAATGGGAAGGTGTCCAACATCACAAGGCACAGAAAACGTTTCTTCCATGAGAGTATAGCACACCCAGAATGTGATCAGCATTTAAGGGGTGTCCATCTCTCATCCCTATTTCATCCCTCTTTCCACCTCTCCCCCTAAATAAATCAAATAAACACATACATACTGTATACACAGACCGAAAATGTTAAATAAAATATGCACGATGGAAGTGAAATTGTCTCTTAACAGCGGGGCAGCGGCAGCAGCACATAACGAGAAATGCAATTTATTCCCTGGCACGTAGCTGCTCGGACAGGCAGATAATGAAAGGCATAGGTCATTGATGGTGACTTAAACCTGCAGCGGTGGAGTGAAATACATTAATAAATATCCACAACATTACTTGGCTGGAGAGTGTAACCCACGGGGGGGAGGCAAATGACGCAAGGAGCAGCTCCTCATCAAACACGGGAATACAATTAGTCTTTGGACTGCTGGTGAGAGCCTCCTGCAAATCATAATATCCCTGATCATTGACATCTGAATATCCATTACAGCTGCCCTGTGGGGACCTGCGCTCTGGCAGCCCGAGGAAAAGAATGTGATGCCTGTTGTCATTTTCATTTCTGAGGGCACACATACTGTACATGCACCACCAGCTGGGTGTCTGGAATAAGTCTAATGTCTCAGAATGGAAATGTGGTGCTCTGTAAATACAAAGTGAGAATGCATTTACCCAGTGTGAAAGCATCCGACAGAGCAGCCGTGAATAGAAACAGGCATTATGCCGACAGTGGGGTAATGCGTTGAAGTAAAGGCAGACAGAGGGCCATTCTTCATGCAAACATACGTACAAACTTCCTTTTCACTTCTTTTAACCATGACCACCACTAAAACATTATCCTTGATATGTATGTAATTATGAAAATGTGAAGTCAAAGGAGTCCCTTACACCTGCATTCTTTGTAACAACCAGCAGGAGGCGACTGCATTGGTTGCATGAAGAATTCAGCTTAAAATCTATTAGAAAATTACCCTACTTCTTAAACTATGTATCACGTCAGTAATCCTTCTCATAATGCTTTTTTAGTCTCAGTCCCTTGTTCAAGTCTTTTTTTTTTTTGGTGGAGCATGATGTTCATTTTCAGAATTATGGTCCCATTTAGAATAAAATGGACAATAAAGCAGGTTATGTTCAAGGGAAGGGCTTTTCTTCTTAAAACTTTTCCCTTTCACAATGTGTTTCCACTTCAAAGCTTCATGCTTAAAAATGTTTTGTTCACATGTTTAATTGAAATGAATGAGAAGCTAGCTTAACACGTAGTTCTATGTCCGTTGGAGCTGGATGCCGGATGCTAAGACTTTTGTCGGACTGAAACTAGCATCAACAAGAACTGTGATTTGCCACTGCTGACTATGGTTTAAAAAAAAAGATAAAATTTTTTGTAAAGCTTTTGACATCAGTGCACCAACATGCAACACTGTATCTGAACTTTAGCATTTAGAGTTTCGTTCAGAGTCGGCTGATTAAAGAGATGGATTGCAGCTCTCCCTCTTCTTCCAAGTGAACTCTGATGTTGTTCATTTCAAGCAAGATGGTGATCCAAATTAAGTGCATGAAACAACCCAACGCCCCCTTTCCAGCTCCTGCTGCGTCGGCCTGCTGTGCTTACATACAAAATTAAAACCAAAACAGAAACAGGACACTGATGCTAAATTTACTTAAATCTATGAATCTTTGACAGCCTTCATAGTGTTTTTTCTTTAATATAATTTTTAAAGAGATTTCCATTCATTGATTTCATTCAGAGACCCCTTGTGGCAAAAAATGACATTATATGGTAAAGAACAGACGTCAAAGAAAGTCAATATAAAATAACGATTATAAATATGATACCAGTCAAGTAGAAGGAAGATATCATTCAGATTTAACTGTAGGGTAATACCATATATTCATATTCAGTGTGTCAGTGAGGTAGTTTATGAATGCATTGGGAGAGTGGGACTGGCTGGTCAATAACACATCTCATGGCCAGGGGACAGCCATGACAGGCTACAATTATTTTTACACAAAGTAAAACAACAGTGCAGGTGATTTGTAGAGGAGACAAAAGATGGATTACATTGTCTGCTGGTATTAAAGCCGTTAAGTGGGTAGCCATTAGAGCATAAACACCTATTGTTCTGGCGTTGCGCATAAACCCACCAAGATAATCAGTCAAAACATTCGGTAATGTCTCTCCCCGTAGGTTTAGAGCTGTGAATCTGTTTTTAGGTGGTGTGAACCATCCAACCATAGTCTGGATGCTTATATGAGCCAAAAAACCATTAACAAATTTTATCTTGCCGTGAAACTTGATTTGAGTTAAGGTTTAAATAGTATTTTGATGAATTTTTTGCAACAAAGCTTCATGTTTTTGTCCTCATACTGTCTTTCAATCCCACCGTTCTTGGCGTATTTTCACACCTGCTCAACAAGTTGTTTTCACCACCGGAGCTTTTCTGCAGCAGAAATCAGCTTTGTTTCTGTTTCTCCCCATTTCAGCAGGGGACCATCCATTCGAGTGCGAGTTCTGCGGGAGCTGCTTCCGAGATGAGAGCACGCTGAAGGGCCACAAACGTATCCACACTGGGGAGAAGCCCTATGAATGTAACGGCTGTGGGAAAAAGTTCAGCCTCAAGCACCAGCTGGAAACCCACTACCGTGTGCACACAGGTACTGTGTCGACAAAAAGCCGTTTGAAGAGAAAAACGCTCCGTTTATTGATGTTGATGATCAAAGGATTGGGAAGTGTTTATGGTCTTACAGGGAGTTATGTGCTGGAGATATTCCTTGATTTATAACTCTATCCTTCTGCCCAGAGCATCTCAAGATACAACACATGTTGCCAGATGAGTGAGCAGAGGTCTGGGGTTTGGTCTCTGTACAGGCACAATGGTACCAAACCTGGCAACCTCACTGTGATAGAGGATTTTGTTTGCCAAGACATTTTCACAGTGTTACTCCCTCTTAAACAACCATCTGTTATTTTTGCACTTCTCTTCTTGTATAAAGACCAAACAATTAAAATAGAATATGCTGATTAGCGACCAAAGAGATACTTAAGCATAACCCTGTTTTCTTATTCCAACCTAACCTTCACCAGGTGGTTTTGCAAAGTGTTTCAATAGACATTCATAGCGATTGAGAAATGTTCATATTTAACATATTTGTGTTTAAAAATATATACAGGTTAAACGCTTGCCTTTTTCAGAAATGCACACATTTACTAGTAGTGGTAGGTGCAACTGAAGAAAAAAAACAGTTGTGAACTGAAGTTCCTGCAGTCTTTATGCTAAGCAAAACTAATAACTTCAGCCAAACATTTAACACAGACATGAAACCGGTTTTATTGTCTCTTTCTCAGGAAGCCTATTTCCTAAAATTATTTGTATCATTCAAACATGTTTGGTTAAATGTTGACCCTTTTATTCCGTTTTGATAACAGTGAGATATCTTCCCATTCTACCACTCCTCCTTAATTCGATATGAGTGCATCATTATGTGTTATTGCCTGTGATAATAACGCAGTGTTGAAACATATTGATGCAGCTTTTGGTGCCTTTTAAAGCACTGTGTCGTAGGGAATCCGAGTTGCAAGGCACAGACCAGACCAGATGAATATCTTTGTTGCTGTGATACAGTAGATGAATGTCTCAGAAGACTTTGTATTGATCCCAGTATATTTAGAGCCCCATAAAGATGTTGACACAGTGATAAGCTGGGTGCCCTGGAGAATGAGTGCACGCTACGTAGCAGACTGAGCGAGGATATCACGAGTGCTCACCAGGATGGCATGCAGCCAAGGCTTTATGTTTCCTCACCATCTCTTTTTCTCTAATACACACACCCACACACACACAAACACAGCAGCACCCTCCCATCTCCCATTCAATAAGCCAGCTGTTAAGCCACACTATCAAGGCAGCCTGTCCAATAATTGGCTCCCCCCCGTCCACCCTTTCCCCTTTTGTGTGGGGGAGGGGGCTTTGCGTTAAGCCGGAGAGCAACAGCAGATAACAAGAGCAAGTGACAAGCTCACAGTCAAAGGCCACCTCGCACAAAAGGGAGCTGCTTGATGAATCATCGACATTGGCAACCTAACCCCCCCGCCGCCCCCTTCTTTCCACACATCCCAAATGCCAATGGCGGATCGATACCTGGGCCCCATTTGCAATTCATTATTAGCTAGTTATTTGAGGCGACCCTGTTTACAGTCTAGTTATCAATATGGACGTAATGCAGGTGTCCTCACCGCTGCAGAGAGACGCATGACGACCCGTAACACTGTACTTATTGGTTGAATGGCGGCGTGACCCGGCCCCATCAGAGGTCAAGGTTAACCAGGGCTCCAAAAGAACAAGAGAGCGTGCGGCGGTGGCATGAGGCCGCCCGTTCTGCCAGCACACACGTGCGAGGCTCCAGCTGAAAGGTGACAGCGAGCGTTGGGCTAGATCACATCCGACAGCTCATTTCAAATGCCATTGGTAAAGGTCAGCATTTACATGTCTAATTTGCGTCTGCCGGCTTGAGCGCTGGTGGATTATTCCCTGCCATCACTCAAATCATTAGCACATTTAGGATGGCTGCTGTTGCTGAATTGAAATGTGCTTCTTGAATATAGCAGCCCCCCACAGCAAGAAAGCAGCGGCACACTTTGATTTATGACACCTTCAGGAGTTCTCCATGGCCCGAGCTGTATTTTGTGTAATGTTCCAAATTGATTAAATGTGGCTCGTAAAAGAAATAGCAGACATTTAAACATCACATATTCCTGGACTTTTAGCCCATTCAGATCTTATCTTTAGCACTGCAGCTCCATGTGAGTATTCTCACCGTTATAGAATTGCTGGTTTGTTATGACTCAGTTCTTATTACCTCCTACAAGGAGGTCATGTTTTCAGTTCACTTTGTTTGTTTGTCTGACTGGTTCTTTTTTTTTTTTTTTTAGCAAGGATTCAGCAGAAACAACTGGTGCAATTTTTATGAAACTTGAAATGGTGTAGTAAGAAAGGCCAGGGAAAAGCTATTAAATCACAGGTTGGACACACAAATTATATATCACACTGTTAACATTGTGAGAATGGCCTTGGCTGAGCTATCAGAGCGCCCTTTCAGTTTTCACTGCGTTAACCACCACTTCTACCCGTTCTGATTACATCCATTGATACCACAATATTGCATGTTTTCTGGTTTATATTGAACAGCCACATTGTAATTATCAACTTTGATCATTCACACAAGAAAAATCAAACAAGAGATAACAGATTATATTGAAATATGTATGTGCAACAGGCATTCATGTCATTTGACATATCCTATGACCCAGCATGCCTATGGGTTTATTATCTATTTGCATAAATGTCCTCCTCATTTTGGGGTTATAACTGATGACATCATAACGGATGTCTTCGGCTTTGTCCGCTTGTCGTTTTCAGTAGGAGATCTAAGGAAAGTAGACATTAAAAAATATGAGCAAATAGCTCTCTGTGTGTTGTGAAAGGCCTCTGTTGACACATTTTATAGTTGCACGTTCCATATAATAGCAGGACATCTCTTTTTCATTTTCTTCTGTTGCTCGGCGTGATGTGAAAAAATGCCTTGAAACGCTTCAAACTCCCAGTACAGTGGGGTCTTTTTAATAAAGACAGTAATGAGACTTGATAACAACTGAACACAAAGAATTTCTATCCCCTCAACCACAATCATAATTAGAAGATCATTTGTTGGCTGCCAGAGGGACAGTTTGATGGACCTGACAGGCTCTGTGCTCACGCCGTCTCTCCGAGGTGAACAAACTCCTACTCCTGTACGTTTGTGCTTTTATTCTTCCTTCTCTTTTTGAGCTGTACCAATTATTGAGGGCAGTTGGGAAGAGAGTTAGTGTGGTTTTTACCACTGCACACTGCTGTTCAGGACACAGTTGGGATTTCGCTCCTGGGTTTTGGCTTGTCACTTACTGTGTGCACAGTCCAATTACCATAACACCAGAATTTCTTGTGGGTCAGCATGGTGGGATCTGCGGTTGCTAAATTAATGGTGATGGGATATTCTCTGCTCCTGAAGCGCTGGCAAATACTTTTTTTTTTACCTCTCACACAACAGATTATACATGCTGTCAACAGACAACATTTCATCATTTCAGGTTTAGATTGGACTGCAGCATTCATTTTATTTTTGTGGCTTTGGCCAGGATCATCCCAGTCCATGTCCATATGTCATGTCTTGAAGCAGGTTTTCAGATGATGCAGTCATACACCAACTGGCCACTTTATGAGATGGCCTTACGAGCTAATAAAGTGGCCGGTGAGTCTACCTGTATCTGCTAGAGCTACTGTGGCAGTTTCCACACAGCTGTAATATCATTCACAGTCTCCTATTGAGATAACTGCATCAGTTTGCTTTTCTTCAAGGGCTCGGTGCTGAAAAGCGGCTAATGAACAAAGTATTGAACAGGTCTAATAACTGATTCCCACTTTAAATTTGAGAAGCATGTTATAATGGCGACCAAGGTTGCAGAAACAGACTTTCATGCAATTAGAGTTATTACAGACTGACGACCATTTCATGCTGCAGTTTCTTTCATGCGCTCTGCCACTCAGACCTATTTGATTTGTGTTTTACGTTGGAGTTTCTGTGTATTTGTTGGAGTTTTGTTCCTTTAAAAGGCCCTTCAAGGGATGGACGTTGCAAATTAGCCCAGGCTGTAAGGACTGTCATGTGTGGCATTGGTTTATTCATCTTGACACAAATTAAAAATAAATGAATAAATAGGATGCCCAATGCTGCAAAAATAAGAAACAGGTTGTAATTATCCTGCAATTGCCGTAGTTGGCTACTTTAAGATGCATGCTGACAGTAATATAAGAATGCTGCTATGGGTCTTATCAATGAAGCTCCGATTTACCACACTTATTCATGTTCTCTTTAGGTAACACGGATATTATTGGTATTGGTGACAATTTCCACATGCATTAGAGGAATTTGAAAGTCTGTGAATGACAAACAGTGTGTTTACCAGACAGCCTCACAGACTAATACATCCTTTCCATGCGATTCAATTGATTTTGGCATCAAATGCATTTATTTCCTGATTAACAGGCACATCACACCTCAACAAGGACATAATACTGTCACTGAATGGCACTTTGGCTGACATAATTGTTGTCTTCAACCCCACCCTTATCATCCTTAGGTGAGAAGCCATTCGAGTGCAAGCTGTGCCACCAGCGATCCAGGGACTACTCGGCCATGATCAAGCACCTGCGCACCCACAACGGCGCCTCGCCCTACCAATGCACCATCTGCCTGGAGTACTGCCCCAGCCTGTCAGCCATGCAGAAGCACATGAAAGGCCACAAGCCCGAAGATATCCCCCCAGACTGGCGCATAGAGAAGACCTACCTGTACCTCTGCTATGTCTGAGGCCGGGAGAGCCAATGAAGAGAGGGAGGGGTGCGTGTGAGGGTGGGAGAGGGGTTGAGAGGTAAGGGGAATGTAATCGAGCAGATGGGAGGCAGTGGTGGAGGGTTGGCGATTTAGGAATGTCAACGGCAGAGACCCGAAAGCAAGAGGGTTTGTTTTCTCTTTTTACTTTTCATGCAAAGGCGGCGGCGGCGGAGGCGGCGGCAGCGACCGGCGGGGTTAAAGGGTGGTGAAGGTGGGACAGAAGTGCTAAGAAGAGGAAGACTTGGACACGGAGAGAGATTCTCCACCATAGTTCGGATTCACCGGGTCATTCACTACATCTGCAACTGTGTTATTGTTTCAGGTCATTTCACGCAGCGCCGTAAAGCAAGCGAGCTGCAAGGACTTGACTTTTTGGACGCTGCTGCGAGTGAGAAAGCGGATTCTCAAGGGCTATCTGAACCTGCACATCCAATCCATCACTCCATTGTTGTTCCAAACAAGGAAAGGATTTTTTTTCTCTTTTTAAATCAAACTTAGATATTTGTTTGTTTACGTCACCCTGCATAGTCATACTAGTTTGGATTACATGAATGATATGTGCACAAGAGCATCAGTCCTCCTGACAGATTAATGTAATAAGGAGTTCTGCAAAACAACAAAGTTATCTTGGAGGAGACTTATTTTCCGACAGTTTCACCTCACTAAACAAATAAGCGTACACTCCTACTTTGGGTCAATGTGCCCCTAATCTTTTCCACCCCCAAAGGGAGATGTATCTGGTTTGCAACCCTCCATTACACCTGCCTGTGCAGAAGAGACAAGTTTCCCCTATTTTCACACAATCTTTTAGTATAACCTGTCCTTACATGAGATCCTTTAGATCCCAGCGGTGGCGGTGAGATAGCCCCTGAGAATCTGCAGCGGAGCCGGGAGGCATATGCAGTAGATGAAACAGTTGAACTGGATGAATGGGAGCGCTAAAATACTGCAAACCAAGCTCCTGCTTGGTTGTTATTTGGGGGGGAAGATGCTGCTTTTTTCGTTGGAAGTCTCAGTTTTTCTCAGTAGTCTTCCTGGTTCTGCATCTCTGTCAGATGAGGGCTGGAGAAGGTCGAGTCACCACTGGCCCCCGGCGGTTCTCCCCAGAGAGCAAACTTGTGTCACTTTCTCATCATGTATTTTTTTTAGCTCTGCAGCGTAGTTTATCATGGCTTGATTGCACAGGTAAAATGAATTACGACAACAGTCTCTGTTTGATGTCTTCAAGTTCTATATTTTTCTCATGAAATCATAACTCCACTATTACAGTATACCATGTTAAACCCAGCATAACCACATACTCAGCAATAGATAACTGGACTGCTTTTATCCATGTACATTTAACCAGATGACTGTCATCATCTCACACTAATGATGAACTACACAAACTGACACATAAACAGTAACACTTTGTAACACCACAACAGATCTGTCCATTCACCACAGTGGTGGAAAACAAAAACAGGAAAAGGCTGCTTTCCGCGGGAGTCCTGTGACTTCGACTGCTCCTTGTGAATGTTGAAGAAGTGCTGGGAATGCCTTAGCTGCACACCTTCGCATCCGCGAGAGTTGGTGCGGCAGGTTGAAGACTGTTATATGGCATCAAAACATGAATGTGAATGACTGAGTCAGGCTCACACCAGGCTGTTGTCAAAATACGTAGCAGGTGTGTGCTGCCTTTCACTGGGAGTCAGAAAGCTCTAATTCACACCTTGGAGGTTATTGGTCTCCATCAGATCAGATTTCTCCGTCAGACTTCAGATGCTGCTTGTGCGTTAGCTAGCTAGCAGCTGTAAATGCTATTTTACATTTGAAGCAAATATGCATTAACCTCCACATGTTCTGATAAACAGAAAGGCTGAAACAGATCATATATCATGGGATCTGCATTGAGTCCAGGCTGGATTACTAACTGGGCAAAGAGGGAGAGGGCCCCATAGCCCCAGTCCACTAGGGGCCCCATAAGCCTCAGATCCTCTGCTTTGTTTGAGAATATGCAGCATTAACAAAAGTAAGAATCTAAAGGCAGTCCTTTAGATCTGCAGGTCCTTTCCTGTACTTATATTACAGATATAATGTTTCAAATATATTGGACTTAATTAACTACAGGGGCTATGTCAAAGAGAGCTACCCCAGAATACAAAGTGTCCTCCTATCTGTAGTGCTTATCAATCTACATTGTTTTGATGAGGGATGCTGATGGCTGGAGATGATGGAGAGTCTGCCTTCTCTAGAAATATAAGATCATGGAAGTTTATGGCACTCAGCTTGTGGTTCTCAAAATCCAGCAGAAATGTTCATCCTTCAAGGAATCATGACCCATTTACTCAAGATAATGCACAGACCTATTTGTGAGCTGTTTCATGTAGAAATATATGTATATGGTTGGCAGGCGAAGGTCAGTAAAAACAGGAAATTGGGTCTCGATTCCTGGAAAGAGGCATTACTGTGTGTCATTAGTACAATTATATTTACATTACAACACTTGGTAGCTCATACCAAAACAACCTTGATTTATAAAGAAGTCTAAAAGGGAAAAGGAGCAAAAATAATTTGGGATTTTGGATGAACTGTCCCTTTTAAAGGTTCTGTGAAGCAGTTACTTAAATTGTTGCATTGCTGATACAACTGAATCTTGGACGCAGGCTGAGTGGTGAAAATGAGGTGAGAATAACAGACTTTCTGACATCACTGAAATGCAGCATCACACCCGTATGACAGACGCAGCCACAGGTGTTACGGCTGAACTTCTATAAGCATCGTGCACGTCACAGCAGTACCGGGGTGATCACATATCCAAATGGCTGGTGGAAAAAGGGGGAAATCACTGATAGGACGAGACACTGCCCAGCAGCTTAGGGGGCGACCAGTAAGACGACAGAATAAATCAACTCTTGCTCTGTGGTTTTGTCCCTGCGCTTCGTCTCTCTCGTCTCCTGTTGTTGTTGTTGTCGTTGTTGTTGTTGTTGTTAATGTTGATGTTGTTATTATTGACCTTGAGTTTGATCTCAACACATCGTACTTGAATTACCTCGTTTTGTGACCTCATGTTGCTTGTGTATTTTAATTTTCCCTTTTGTTTCATTTGTACACTTTTCGTGTGTTTATGTCGAAAAGATGCATTGCACGACGTGATGAAGCAATGTGTACGCAGAAAAATTAAGTGCCACGGTGAAGAGATTTTGTTTTTTTTGTTTTTTTCTAATGTTGTGTATTTCTTTGTGCATTACTTGTTACCAAACTTGGTATTATTAACCCCGCTTGTTAAAGAGCCGGACGGTTTGGTCATTTGTTATAAAAGCTACCTCTAAGTTGTTTTCATTTTTTGGCAAAAGCACATTTTTGTGTATTTGTGTTTTGCATTATTTCATCATTGCTACTTCATCTCATGCTTCTTTTTTTTGTTTTTTTTCAAAAGTTGATTTATGATTGTCTGTGTTTTTCAGCAAAATGTATATAAAAGCGTAAGAGATAACAAAAGTAGAGGTTAATAGGATCTGGGAAGTCATTCAAATGGATGTTTATTCTTCTCTTATAGTCTCCCCCTGCACCTCCAACCACAGAAGAGCAGAGGAAAAAAAAAAAAGCAATTTTGAAGCCTTAAGTGATGAGTAAGAGGGATACGGCAGATAGGAGGAAGTACTATTGCTTTTTAAGAGGGTTTAAAAACAAGAATTAAAACTTGAAAATATGTGAATAGAAGTGTAGTTTTGTAATGTGAAAAAAAAAAAAGAAGGTTCATCAAAAAGCGCTGAACCGCCCAGGACAGGTCATATTTGCAGTGATGCAGAGTGCGTTGGACAATTGGAACTGCAAGTGGTAATCAAAAAAACAAAACAAACAAAAAAAAAAACGACAAACCAGAAGGTTAAAAATAGAGATTCTCTCAGCTGACAAGCTCTCTTGAGAAATGAGCGTATTCCTGAACAAGAGCCAACAGAGGCAATTTGATATATAAAAATTGTGATATTTTTGTATTAAGTGTCAGTCCTTTTTCCATTTGTGGAGGGTTACAGCAGGGCACAAATATTTGTATTTCTTTTTTTTAACTGTTTTTTTTTTTTTCTCTCTCTGGGTGTGAATCATTTTTGCCTTGCTCCTCTTTGATATTGTTGGACAAAAAAACGTGTGTGAACATATTGTAATAATAAGTGTTGCTTTCTGGATGTCAATTGCATTGTAGGTGAAGGACTAAATCTATCCGCCACAAATTTTACGAGTGTGTGTGTATGTGACAAAGTTAAGGAAAAAAAAAAAAAAAAAAAGATGATAAAATACGGGACGGCAGGGGGGCGCTGCCAAACCGATCAATTAGTACTTGTCATTCACAATTTTTCAATCAAACTTGACTGTCAACATGTCTTTTGTTTTGTTTTTGTATTTGAAAAAAAAAAAAAAAAGAAGAAGAAGGGATGGCATGTCCCGTGGTGTCTTGCCATTTGATTCTCAAACACTGTGAGCTGAGGGGCTTTTCACCCTCATATAATATCCACCCACTATAATATACCCAGTCACGGCTCAGTCTGAACCACCACAATGCAAGACCTGATCAGTCACATTGTTCCTATCATCGTCCTCTGAATGTTTTCTACTCTTTTCGTGCGGGTGAAAGAGTGCGTCAAAGCGTGTGTAACTATGTGTGTGTGTGTGCGTGTGTGTGTGCGCGTGTGTGTGTGTTAAGTGGAAAAATGCACTAATCAGATCAGATACAAAATAAAATGATACTCTATGCCACTTTTTTTCTCTATGTTGGAAAAAAATATCTATATACATTGGCATCGATATAGTTCTTCCCTCAGTGTTCCTCCGATGTTTCTGTACTATCTTTGTGCCTAAAAATGGAATTTGTTCAACAAAAATATCCATCTATATCTGCTTAGTTTCCGTACTTTCAGAAGAAAATAAAAATGGTGTCTCCAGCACCCTAGGGATGTCATGACGCTCGAAAATGACCTGATTTTTTTTTTTTTTTCGTTTCTTTTTTTTTAAATCCTGAATAGAGCAGGGCGTCTTTTTCAAGGACTGCAATAAACCCTTAATGCTATTGAAATAGCAACTGGGATTCTGCATTCACGTCTTTTCTTAGGCCGAACGCTGTGATTGGCACCCAAAAGCATTTATTTAGCGACACAAAACAAAGCATAGGGAAAAATTTACTGGAATCCACACAGGCTGCCAGTGGCGAGACTTGCACAGACTGTCGGGACAAAATCTGCTCCATGAAATTGTTTTTCTGCAAGCAAATTAAGCCCAAGTCTGCTTCTCCACTCAGACTGTCTATTCTATTTTTTCCCATTCTTTTTTTTTTTTTGTCAGCAACAGGTTTGCTGATGAGAACTTTATATTGCTCTTGAAAGACTAAAAAAAAAAATAAAAGAGAGAAAACCTCCATTTGGGTAGGTTGGCACTGGGGTATCCCCCCTGTGCTTTGCTTCAGTTTTTTTTAAAGTACTTTTTTCTTTTCTACAAAATGCATTTAGAAGGGGATGGTAAATTCGTCAGAGAGGAATCATGGCATCCCTGGAGCTGGCACTCTGTGTTTTGGTGTGGTGTTTCTAGAACAAAGTAGCCATTTCATGCAGTGTTGCAATGCATGTGCCATCGAGGTCTAGACTAAAAACTGTTTTGAGTAACAAAGCACCAAGACATTGTATTTTTTTATATTAGCACTGAGGACCAATTGCCCTGTCGGACCAAGCATAACAAAGCTTTTTCTGTAACGAAGCTTTTCTCTCTGTCTTTCCCTGGCTTGTCTGTGCTACTTCTCTCCTCCATTGTTGTGACAGCACAAGTGCCAGTCAAGTTGCTCTGTATTAAGAAAATAGTGTTTTTATTATGATTTGAATTGTTATAGTTTTTGTCTACCTCAGCACCTAATCTTAGCCTAATCTTAGAAGGTGCCCAATTATTATTTTTTATTTTCTTTATTTTGTTCTCTTATTGTTGTCGGTTGTATAATTTTTTGAAATTTGCATTAGAGCTTTGCAAAGGTCCTTTGTCTTTTCCAGCGACAACGTGCTATTTTTTTTTTTTTTCCGTGGCAGTACGTTTCCTGTTGAGCTGTGCCACCAATCTATAGCCACCGTCTGTTGATATAGAGGTTGTTCTTTTTTGTTTCTTTCCATGTAGAATCAGACACCTCTCTTTGTAACATTTCAGTGTTCTCTGATGGAGTGTGAAAAAAAAATAAAAAGGAAAAATAAAAGATTTAATGCTGCAGGTTCTCTTCTCCATGTTGTCACTAAAGTCAATGTTGTGCCTTTGATAGTGAAAATATAAAGAATATTTCTTTTTTTTTTTTTACATCCTACTAACAGTAGATTGTTTTTGTAGTGGAATTATTTTGTATTTTTATTTATGAGTCTCATAATAAAAATCAAATCATGATGTTCAGTTGTATACTTTCAATCTGCGGTTAGAAGAAAATAAAAAATGGACTTGATGCTGTCTGTCTTAGAAGTCTTTCTGGCTCGCTATTTGTTTCCTTAATTCTTTAGAGAACAGAAGGTAGCCGTACGATCCAACACACACACACACACACCAAAAACCCTTTTGTAGGTGCGTGTGTTTGATCTGTTCTTTAATACTGAACAGTACTTTTGCTACGACTTCAAAAACTCTTTGTTTAATGGTTTGATGAATTACAACCTCTCGAGTGTTTAATTCCAGGGAAAATAGAGCACACCAACAGCTTCAGTGCCATCAAATTATTTTAAGACTTTAATCTCTATTTAAACATTTGCAGTCGTCAGAACAGATGAATACATCCCTGCTGATTATGTATTAGTAGAGTTAGTGATGGAAAAGACTGAACATACATTTACTTCTTAGTATTATCACTACTATCTTATAGCATATATATTTCATTTGATTGAATTTAAATCCATGTCCATTGAAGCACAAGATAAATGGTGTTGACAGATTTTCACCTCAACTAGTTGTGTACAATATGATTAGGGATATGATTTAATTTTATGTTGACACTGAACAAATTATAATTATTATTATTATTCTGTTTGATCAGACGCCATGGTGTCCCTTTCTGTGACGTAGCTGGGGGAAATCCATATGGTTTGACATGCATACAATATAATACAATACAATACATATTACCCTGCATCGTTACTGTCTGTAAATGCTACAAGTTATGTAGCTAATAGGAAGCGTACATGGAAGCATACATATATTAATATATATACAATTCATTTAACTGTTCATATATTTCATTTCATTTAATTTCAATATGCTTTAAGTTCATAATTTAAAATATGTATTTAGAACCATGTTGCCTGTGCTGTGCCGCCATAAAGTGACACCCTCCTAAACGCCTCTATAGCCGTTATATCCATCTGTCCTTCTGCTATAAAACCAGGTAGATGTGTATTAATCCACGTAGTTATGTAGATTCTAGCAGTTGTAATGCGTGCGTCGTGCCTGCAAAGAGCAATCATTGTCTAAACCGATGAAATAAATCAAAATGTTATATACATTCATTTGAAATATCTTTTCATAACAGTCTCAAACCACCTGACTGAATGCCTCGGCTCGCCCTCGACAGCTTGCTGTATGTTTCCACAAATGTTCACAGTCGAAGCGCGTTCAGCTGTCTGGCTCCACACTCGCCACCTGGCCGGGATGTGCTAATGGTAACTACTGCAGCACTTCAAGCCTGACTGCCTTTTGTCTGTTCTGCCTCTTGTGCCATAGAGGTCACAAATGCTATCATTAGATATGCAGGGTGTGCGTATGTGCGCACCTCTATTGTCACACAGGGCATCATTGTCATTACAGAGGAAGCCAGCCGAGACATAAAATGTTCAGCTTTGGCGTGTTGGTAGATTGACGTGAATAGGGCTTGATGAGTCTTTTTTTTTCGTGGCAGGGTGTCACTCATGTTCACCACCTTTGTCTAATTTCCATTGTTGATCAGACGTATCAGTCTGGTTCTTTGCTCAATCTCACATCACAACCCCTAGACTCTCTATTAAGAATTTACATAGTCGTTGTGGCGTCACCCATTGGTTTGTGACCCGGCCTTTTGAAAGGCCATCACTATTATTTAGACATTCATATTGTCTTGAAACGAGCAATTGAGAAATGATTTTGTAATTTGATAGATAGGACCAGACTTCTTTTGCAACCAATGGTGTCGACCCCTGCTGGACTCATGATTGCACACTTAAAATCACTTTTAGGTTTGCTTCACTGCTCAGATCAGGAGTTTTCCACCTGGTCTGACTAGGAGGCATTTTTATTTACAGAAGGGATTGAATGATGTGATGTTCTACAAATTATTTCTTGTAACGAAATACAGATAAACTAATAGTTCAAACATTTGGGGAGTAACTTCATTTATGATTTCAGTGACCCTAGTTTGTCAAACCTATGACAAATACAGAATACTGCCACCTACAGTTTGTAAGTGCATATTGGCTGGTAGCTGTAGTTGCAATGTGCACAATCACCAATATTTTGCCCAACAACAGGCAACAAGGACCTTTAGTTTAAGACAACACTGGATTGATCTCTCTCTTGAACTACTGCAACGTTGCAATGCTATTTGGAATGAAAGGTCATTGTTCCCAGAGGATGACTCATAATGATTATTATAACCTGATGCTCCCTGAGGGAAAAACGTCCTCAAAAACAAAGGCATCATTTTTAGGCTGAATGTACGGCCGACAGAATAATTGATTGCCAGAGGAAATGCTCTTCAAAATTAGTAGGATTTAGTGTTATGATCCATAGCAAAAGCTACAAAAAGCTTCAAAATGTTTTGCTGCATTCAGACTTGTGTGACAGGATGTGAAAACACATTTTTTTTTTACAATCCTCGCCTTAACCATCTTTTAATTGCCACAAATTGCAGTTAAATGTGCTGACAAAGAGGTGTTGTCACACCAGTTTTGGAAAATCTCCCTGCTTAAATTTACAGTCACTCATGACACTTAATGTAATGTACATTGATTTGATTTGTAGCAAATTTGCCAAAAACATGCAAAATTATTATGTGTTTTAATTATTCTATGTTTCAAAGTTTGGTTTGGGATTTTTTTTGTGAGTCGTTTTATCCTCAGTCAATGTATGACCTATAGTGGATGCCAGTCAGCTTGGCTACAGTTTGGAGAAAAGGTCAGGAGAACCAACACAGAAGCTAAACAATGTACTGCTGTTTAAGGGGAAGACCCGAAAATATGTTTTATCCCCCCCAAAAAAGGTTCACTATATTTAGAATATTTCCACTGCTTTATCTTTCTGTGAGACAGCTGTTTTCATGGAACTGAAGCTTTTATCTGTTCTCTCTTTGAAAGCCACCAGACTCCCTTTACAAAACCATTAATTTGAAGAACACAGCAGGTGCTTGTTCACCACTCACTTCATCAGTCAGTTTATTTGCGTTGTTGTGCAACTTTGGTAAAACTAACCCTTTTAAACATAAAAGATACACAGTAACACAAACTATCTAACCAAACGAGGCAACAGTAGATCAGCAACTCCTGTTTCCTGCAAGATAAAATAAATGCGTTTGTCAGTGAAGTCTGGTGGCTTTGAAGAGAGATAGATAATGTAACTGCTTAAATCCCCTGTTTGTTGGCAGCATACACTTCAGGAGATATTCACTTTTCAGGTGGCTAAAATACATTAAGATGCCGCCCCACATTCACAGCAGTACATTTCTGCGCTTCCATGCCTCCGTACTGTAAGTAATACAGTGACTATGGATAAGTACATCATACAGCCACACCTCATTAAATCCAAACTATTCCTTTTATGTGTTGAAGTTCAGTCGTACATTTTTATTGTCATCTGGTTGCTGTAATTTTGTCCCCAATAAAGCTCACCAAGACAAGCCCGTCAGCGTGTCCAACAAACAAACATCACATCAAAAGTGCCCCGGCGATATCACTATGTTTGCTCATTTCCTCTCTCTGGCACACATGATCAGATCTTGACTTCAGTGTATTGAAAACTAATGAGGCAGGTCTCCACTTTCCCTCTCCGTTCATGCACTCACTCCCAAGTTATTCACCCCAAACACATGGCAGCTCTGTGGTTACCGGTATTTATTTTTTTATTTGTTTTGCTTTTTTTAGATTTTGGCAGAAAAGAAAAACAGGAAATGAGAGGGAAAGAAAGTCTCATTGTGAATGGTTTTGTTGGACTTGTTGCTTCAGTGGGACTTTGATCTTATTTTGGGGTATTAGGAAGGAAGGGGCAGGGGTTGGTGAATGGTGTGTCAGGATGGTAACATGAACAGTGAAGGGCCTTTGTTGTGCAGCATGGGGTTTTAGCACTGACCTTTGACCCACATATCTGAAGGCTGGACTGTTTAGGTTGCCAGCTTTCCCTTATAAAACAAATGAACCTGAATGTTCTGTGTTGTTAAAAGTGAGGTTGGCAGTACAAGGGATGTCTGATTTAGTTTTTATTAATACTTGTCCTGAAAAATACGATTTAAAAAAGGAGCCTTATGTTAAGTCACCATGATTTTTTTTTTCTGTTAGTGTCACGTAATGATTTCCACATGCACCAAAGCTGGACAAATGTTTAGAAAACAGCAAAAAGTTTAAAATATGATAAAGTGCAAAGCACTTCACATTTTAAATATTAAGCTGACACATCACCTTAAACACATGACACACAGGTCCTGTATGATACCTGATGAAAGCATTTAGAATATTAACAACAGAAATCAATCAATGACAGAAAAAGAAAGGTGCACCACAAATTACTTATTCGTGCAGATTTGCGTGTTGTCATTTTCCTTATTTATCTCTTTATTATCATGCTCGGAGGAAAATTGGAAAAACTAAGAAAACGAGTTTCTTATCAGTCTTGTAAATATTTGGTGACACCAGTGTCCCAGTGGTAGAATGAAAGAGCCTTGAAAACAGATGTCATTGTGGATGGCGCCATCCTCTGGCTGCTGTGGTGAACTGCAGCATTTAGCACAACGGCTCAGTGAAGTGGCTCTTAAACCGTTGTTTTTTTTTTATTATTACACAGCAGTATATTTGTTGTGCCATCTGTGTCTATATGGGTTTAACACTTCAGTTGACAGAATAGACAGTAAAATATCAGCAGTGTTTTGATACTTTTGAATAAATAATCAATTAAAAAAAGGTCACAAGAATGACAGACAAATCAAATTTTGAAAAATATTTAACAATCTTTAGTTGTCAAAATAATATTAATCAGAAGTTATAATTTCACTTATATTAGTATTACATTCACAAATAATTAAAATTCATTCAGTCATTCAGTGTCATAAAATTATTATTTTTTTAAATTCAATAGTAATGTACAGCTTACAGCTGAGTGATGATGGATCTATTGTAAAAAAATATTTACGCCCAAATGTATTTCATGTCTCTGCAGTCATAATAAACTCTTGGAGAGGGGAAGGAAAACACTAAAGAGAGAGATGTCTTTGAGACAAATATAGGGGAGGCAAAAATAAATAACAACTTGACTTTGTTAACTAAACACATTAATGAATAAAGAAATCATAAATGAACCAGTTGTAATAAATATGAATGTTCATAAAATTAATACATAAGAAAAAGAAACTATATAAAAACTCTTTGTATGTTTTAATTGTTTAGAGAAAAATGCCACGTTGATGCAACTTGTCAGTGTGAAAACAAAGTTGTCATCATGTTTCATGATAATGACACATTCCCTTTGATATTTTTTTTATTATTTCAATGTGATTCCTTTTTTTCTACATGTATGGCCCACATGGCCTTTCACTGAAGCAAGGTAAAGATGGTAAATCATTTGTTAAGCGACTTATGATGGACATTTTTTTTTCTTTACATAAAATTGTATATATAGTTTTTTTTTGTACATAATTACACCATCTATCATCTCATTAAGACAATCAAATAAAACTTATAATATAGCTTGAAACCTTAAACTTAACTTAAACTTGTAATATCTTGTTTCAACACTAACAAAGATTCTTTTCAACATTGCAACAGTTTGGGGAAGATTTTATTACATAAGGTGATACATGTTTACATCTTTTTACTTATAGACTTAAGATTTATCATAATTTGAAAATACACATTATATACATCATCAAAGTGTGTACTATTTATGTATCTACACAACACCTCACATCTAAGAAAAGAGGACGAGCAGTTAAATGTTTCTTTAATATACAGATAGTGCAAAACAGGTCATTTGGATATATTACCTTATTAATAAAAACTCAATATTTATTGTTTTGTGTAAATACATTATTCAAATATATATGTATATATATAAATATGTTTTACAGCCTTAACAGTGATATTATAAAAGCGAGCTGTTCATTCATTTCTATGTCAAATTTTTAAACTATATCACTATTTAACTATCATTCATGCTTCATATCTCCATGTTTGCCACATCAAGTTGTTTGGTTCACCTTCATTATGTACCAATGGAAGCTTTTAAGGCCTTGTTCAATAATTGATTCGAACTGGCTAATTGTATCCTTAAACCTATTCTCCCTCAACTATAATTTCCCATGCACAACCAGACAGATATATAAACAGACTGTTTGTTAAGGCTTCTGCAAAAAAAAGAAAAAAAAAAAAAAAAAAGTACTAGATTGAAATTTATGTTTGTACTTTAAATGAACAACAAGCTGTACTTAAAGCATCCTGTCACATTTAACCAGATCAATGTATTTGTAAGTCTTTATTTTTGTTAGTTCATTTTCATTTCTATTTGGCTGTATATTTTCCTTTGTTGGTTTTAGGGGGAGATTTTTCAATACCTCAGCAGAGATGTCTTATTTTGCAATCATATTCTTTTTAATCCTCCAAAATGACGGTAAATATTTGCCTGTTTGGGCATCTCAAAAACTCTGGCTGGCCCTGAAAACATCTCAGGTGGCAGCTCTCTGATCAAACCAAGAATTATGATTTTGATAAAGATGATTTGCAGGGATATAGTGGCAAATCCAGTTTGTACATATAGGCCTCAACTACGGGAGCCTTTCCCAGTTCCATTGCTATGCGAGTGCCTCCCTTTATCCACTGAGCTACACGAGGCATCAGGCCAGTAACTCTGGCCTTGTGAATTCAGTGCTCTACCCTCTGAGCAGTACGGGGGCGGGACTCAGGCAACCTGCCACACTGACCACAGCGTGCCCAGTGTGATGCTATACGCCACCACGGACACCAAGTAAACTCTGAACAGCAGCACGTCCAGCACGTAGCCGACCTGCAGCCACTCCTTGGCAACTTCCCGGCACCTGTCCCTTTTCTCCAGAAAATGCCGTATTGCTGTCACTTCCTGCAGGATGTTGTCCATGACAGGCGGAGTAGGGTCCCTGGAGGGGGGCAGGCCCAGGCCCAGCAGCCCGCCCTCTCTGTCATGGTGGCTGAGCCTTTGGCCTATCTCACAGGTGTGGTGGTGTGTGCACTGAGCTGCAGGATAAGAAAGGATAGGCTTTATTTTACCTCCAAATTTGTATTTCATTGATCTGAAGGTTAAAGCAAAGCGAATGAGCTTCATTTAGTACCATTAGAACGGGAAACAAAGGGGGGAAGTAATCAGGGAAATTGGCTGCTGTAGTTTGCGGTTTGATTAAAAATCTGAATACACCTTTTCCTTAATGGCACGAGACTGAAAACCATTGTTGTAGGCTACGACCTGCACCTGTACCTTACCAGTCCCATAGTTGTTGTCCTTGTAGTGCTCGAGGTCGACGCCCTGAGAGGACAGTGTGGAGCAGAGGCGGTGCTTCTTGTGGATGCAGAAGAGGACCGGAGCTCTTTCCAGAACCAGGTACTTCACCCAGTGGGGCACAGGGGTCTGCAGGTCCTGCTTGTGGACCAGGCGCACAATCAGCACGGTTTCTGTCAGGCTGATCACCAGGAGGGCCATGCAAACCACGAAGTACACACCTGCAGAACAGGTAAGATTACACAAGGTGTTTGATCATCCTTGACTGAATGGACAACAGTGATGGTTCATTCAGTTTTATTGATAAGTAAGGGCGAGCTGGAGCCTACTGCACCTCCTTATAGGTCCATTTTGTTGTTATCAGCTCATTCGATGTACTGCTGTCTGTTATTTCCCTGGTCCTCCAACAAATTATAAGAAATTTTAACCAATTTTGGTACCAAACATCTCTGGTATGCATTCTTAGAATCGTTTTGCCCTTTCTCTCTATGCTTGACTAACTGCTGCTCAATCTTGTATTTTTACTCTCCAGATATAATTTACCAACCTTATTAAACATTTTCTATTCCCACATTAATTTATAGGTGAAGTGAAGGAAAATATTTTCAAACCAGAGGCTGAAGCTATTTCCAGGAAACCTGTTTTGAATTCAAACTGCTGATTAGCAGTAATGGATCCTAGTTACCTATCAGTGGGGTTCCTATGGCGGTGGCAGGAAGAGTGTCAGAAACAATGATGAGGAAGACAGAATAACCCAGCAGTAAAGTGATCTTGAAGGAAACCCTCTCTCCACTGTCTGGTGGCAGATAAAATCCCACAATGTCCATTACCATCAGGAAGATACTGGGCAGCAGCAGGTTCACAGTGTAGAACAGCGGCCGCCGCCGGATAACCACCTGAAAGTATAGGTTTTAGGTCAAAATGTGTTTTGTGACAAAATCATTAATTCGGAAACAGGGCTAAAAACTGCATGAAATGCTAATTTATGCCAGTACCTGAGGACCATGAATCAGG
>JAOWBC010000182.1:6482525-6494435 GCA_028566105.1 Hypoplectrus providencianus
GTATTATTTGGCCATTACTACACACCCAAATAATATTTTAAAAAACAAACAAACCACAGAATATACCTTAACACTTCTACTCTTGATCCTATTGGTCAATATCAGAGGTAGTTAGCAAAAGTGGCTGTGATTGGCGGGGGGTGACACGGAGGGCGGGCTGACACAAGAAGCGGCTAGGTCAAGTGAATAAATGAAAGATAGTATCAGTAGGATTAAAAAACAACGCAGAGTTTCTCTGTTAAACAGTGGTTAATGGTCTTGGCCGTTTAGTGATTGCGCAACCCTGACTAGCGTTAGCCGAAATCGCGAGGCGGTTATTGGACGGGAATAACAATGGTGACTGCTCAGGTGTGTTTGTAGCATCCGCTACCAGCAGGAAGTGGACCTTCAGCGCTTTAGTTAGGTATGGATTTACGAGATTGCGGTGAGCCTGGCCTAACGGTGACTGGGGAAGTTATGTGGATCTTCTGATGAAGATACCAGTTGGACTTGATGGTAGAAAGTCAGAAAACACCACTGATGACAGGAAATAAGATGAGAGCCTCCCCTTCAATACACGCCAGCTCTCCAGACCAAGACTGAAACTATACTGTAAGTTGAACTTAATTAAAGAAATATTACAGAAGTGTAAGTAATGCCGTCTTGTAGCTATATCTTAACAGTACTATAAACGAAATTCTAACATATATATATATATATACATGTCTGATATTGCTTTTGTGCTTGTGTTTCTGCAATAATAATAATTGCTGTATATCTCACTATGAATTAGTTTCTGTTAAAAAGAAGATGAAGGTAGTTGACTCAGTAGACTACTTTGGCTTTTGCTTTGGCTTTTTGAGCTCAGTTTTACACTGAACAACAATACAGTAACATAAATCTTACAATCTTTATACTAATTACTTACATGGAACTTCATCTCAGCATAATAGTCATCATTGTCCACACTGAAGATCTTGTAGTTGGACAGTATATGGAGCAGCTCCCACTCTCCTTGGTTCATAAAGACACTTTTGTCCTCCCTGAGCTCCTCTGGTTTTCGCATCAGGGTGATGTTGATGTCATCAACTACAGATCGAACACAATGTCAGGAACAGCATGAAACAGCCATGGCAACAGGTTTACCTTTCACCCTCCGCTCTGCTCTTTAAGCACATGTCACAGCAGGGAGGGGTTCATGGATGCACCGAACAGGGCAGCATTTCCACTCAAGCCTTAATGAGAATGGTTAAAGACAGAGCCGGATGTTAAGTTTCTGGTGCCAGTAAATATTTTTCACCACTTAGAGAGAATCACTTCAAAGTTAGCTCGATGAACATAAGCGCATTTGCAGATGGAAGTTGTTATCTTATGAGCTCCAGAATGGAAAATGTGCTGAAAGATGGATAGACCCAATTTATCAGAGATTTATTATTGTATAGGGCTTTAGTAACTTTTCTCATCATCATCATCATGATGATAGTAACTTTTCTAATGCTAATATTTAAGTATCATAAAGTATGATTTTGTCTTATTACCAATTGGCCCTCATTTTTGTAGTTTTCTCCATATTTTCTATCAGTTATAATACCTTGTACACACAGAGCTTTAATTTTAGAAGACTTTGGCTGACCTGGGGGTTCGTGTACAATCTGTCTAGCATTGTATATTATTATTCATACAGCTGAGTTCCCAGGTCTCCATCAATAACTTGTTGAATACAATTTTATGAAAAACTATGAAAAAAGGACAAAAGTTAACTGTGGTGATTCTTTGGATATTCTGTAGATAAAGTTTCTTCAATATTCAGTATGACCCTGAATGTAACCATTCAAAGATTCATATGGTTTTAATGTACAGCTTCTGAGAAATGTCAAGGGAAAGTCTCCTCAGATGTTTACATTAGAGAGAAAGTAGATGAAAAGAAATCCTTAGCAAGTATTGAAAATGTCAGTGCATTAGTGTTTAGGTTAACCTCAGCTATACCAATGCCAAGGTTCCTCATGAGGAACCATTCAGAAGAAATGATTAATTAATTAAAAAAAACTCCAGGTAGTTCGTTTGAGTGAAATATGAAGGGTGTCTTACTTGTATGCAGCCAGCTCTGGAAGGTGAGGCTGCATTTCTGGACATCGAATGGGAAGTTGTAGATGTTTAAAGTGCAGGCTGTGACCACCTGGATGGGCTTGTAGTTGCGCACCAGTCCATCATGTGTCACATAGACATAGGGTATGTCCGGAGACTTCCCCACGTCTACACTGCAGGTTAGAGACAACAGTGTGTTCAGGAGCGGACTGGGGCCCGCTCTGGTGAAATGTTACAACTAGAACAGAAATAATGGTATCAGCAGCAGGTCTTACAACTCATTGATGAGGATGTCAGGCACCCACACATTAGCGGTAGGTATAGACACTTGTTTGACTTCATCAAAGTCCTCTGGGTCCCACACGAGGAATTCATCCGTCCATGACTAAAATATTGAAAAAGGAAAAAGCTAAATGAAAATACATAAGCATAATTAAAACATACTGCCAAGACAATCTGGTTAAACTGGTGATGAAGAGGTGTCACAGATGAGAGAGAGATAAGCACACAATAAAATAACTGAAATTATGGAAGTATTAAAAATAATTGCACAATACTCTAACTTTGCCTTTATGAGCATGACAACTTATTGTAAAGGATCAAATATTTCTTCGTGTAATAATTACAGTAACTATAGGACAATTTACAGCATGTGTAAGGATTTGTCTTACCTGTCTGTACCACACATATGTTGTCAAAACCTGGTTCTTCTCATCCTGTAGGGAAACACAAGATGGGTTTATTTATTTATTTATTCGTTCAGATTTATTGACAACTGCCTAAAATAAAGTCATAGGTCATGTTTTTCTGAAAAAAAAACATATATTTTGTGAACACAAACATTTATTTTTTTTGTAAAACATTTCCTGTTTAACCCCAGACCCCAGAACTAGACTATAGACTTGTGTGACTAATGTCGTTGCTTTACTTCCTAATCTTGAGACTGTTTTGTAAAAGCTCTGTGACCTCAGGTTTGTGTTAATGTATTTCTAAATAAATGTGTTAAATCAGATATCCACACAGTAAACCTGGGCTCGGGTAGCAACATATGAAGACTGCTGCTAATGTTTGCCACGGGGCCTGTAGGGGGTTAATCCACCCTTTCTGCTTTATTAATATAAGCATTACAAACCAAGTATTATCTTGTAAGGTCTCAGACAGATTTGAACATTTGTTAGTGTAGTTTACATAATTTTGTGTAAACATATGGCATATAAAACAGTAACTCACCACATTGAGGATGGAGTACACCATGAGGTCTATGGCCACGATAGTGGATGTCCTCCAGTCTTTGACCGGTCTCACTCCCTTCTTGTACCCCGCACTCAGAAACTCAGAGAGACGCACTAACGTGGCATTGGCAAATCTTCCTGTGCTGCTGCCAAGTTTCTTCACTGAGAAGGTAGAAAATATGTATGTATGTATACTGGCATGATTATGTCAAACACACAGTTTCTATCTCATATACAGTCAACAGGAGACATATTTTTTTAGTCGTAAAATAAATCAATATATTTATTTATCTATTCACACCTGAAAATTAAGCTAAATTTAACAGAGGAAACATGTTTTTTTGTGAAATATGATGTTTACGTGAATAAATATCTTCTTTGATTAATAGGATATGGCTAATTAAAATACTTCTTAGACGAAAATAGGGTTTGAAGGAGTTGCCAAAGAGGTTATGCGCTGTTCAAATTAGCAGAAAAATAACACAAATCACACAGTTTACTCTAAGTTTCGGGAAGACTTAGGTGCCCATATTTGTTGGTCCTCTGGAAAGAAAACGGTTATTTCATAGCACATTTGTTAGTTATAACTACAGTCCCAAGTGGACTAAAATTATCTGACTGTTTACAGACCAATAAGTCCTTTATTTTCAGTTGTGACAGTTGTTTTAAATCCATCCCTCAAAAAATGTTATCGGCCTAATGACTAAAATTTTGCTGCCAGATAAGAATAAAGCGACTGTCTTTGCCTGGTTTAAACACAATAAATTAGTTGGTTAATAGTGAAAATGAAATATAAAGCATTTAACAGTGTATCAAACAGAATATGCAGTACCTGTGCAGGCTCTTGAAGCTCCTTGAATAAGAAGGACAGTGAGTGCTGTCCAGGCTGACGAGACTCTCATGGTGCCACTTCACCTGTGTTTTCTTCTCCTGCTGTGGAAGTCTGCCTGCCGCTCTGATGAAGGGCCTCGGGATGCCTCACACCCATATCCTCCATATCCATCACTTCACTCTCATCCACCATCAAAACCTTGTTAGTGTCAGACAGCTCATAAGGGTGTATCCATCTGCTCTGACGCCACTCCTCCTTGTTCAATAAAGCAACAGCTCTCGGAGACAAATGGAGCTGAAACACTGCAGAAACAAAAGCCAATGACCGGATCGTATGTCATGTCTGAGTAATCATTTAATTAAGTAGTGCTCCAACACCCGGCCAGTGGGTTACAGTGATTTAGCACGATTAAGAGACTGTTAGGCAAGAGTGTCAACTCACTTGCTGACAGCAGAGTTTCAGCTTTTAATGTCCTCTATCATGTAAACCTATAGCAGCCAAAGGCTACGCTCCCATTACAAGCTTTTGGGCAAAGTTTAGATTTGTTCCTCAGACAAGGTTTATTTATTTGCCTGTTCACATTTGTTTTTAAATTTTACCAGTGAGATGTTCAAGGTGTCGAATTGACCAAAAATGATAAAGACCTCACCCCAAGCACACCTTCAAATGACACTAATATCCATCTTTTTATTTCAAAGTTCACGTTAAAGCCATTTAAGTGCTGATGAT
This sequence comes from Hypoplectrus providencianus, assembly GCA_028566105.1. Classification (NCBI taxonomy): domain Eukaryota; kingdom Metazoa; phylum Chordata; class Actinopteri; order Perciformes; family Serranidae; genus Hypoplectrus; species Hypoplectrus providencianus. The sequence goes on from JAOWBC010000182.1 coordinate 6,487,383, forward strand.
AACAAGGATGATGAGAATTTCTACAAGATGGAAGCTGGCTGCTGGGACTTGCTCCCATTCAGCATGAGTGAGACTGGGGGTTGAGATCTGGTTTGCAATCAGCCCTCTTATTTATTTCTTGGTGGTGGAACAGTGGCGGTTCTAGAGATTTTGCCCTGGGGTGGCAGAGGGGTGGGCGATATGTCCAGAGGGGGGGCGGAGGTGCGGTGAGCAATTTATTCACATGCCAAACTAGGGAGGCAAAATATATACCTGGGGTGGCAAATGCCCCCCCGTGCCACCCCCTAAAACCGCCCCTGTGGTGGAAATGGAGAGTTTTGATTTAATTTGAGTAATGGCGGTGTTTTCCAGACTTGTACCAGTATAAGAGAATTTGCTGCTGATGATCTCGAGCAGTGGTTCCCAACTCTTTGTCCTTTGAGTCCCCCCTACCCGTATACCCCATGACTGCTGCTAACCACTGATCTGGATGATTGTTTTTCACCTTTTGTGCCTAACGGAATGATTGCTCATGAACAGAAATATTGCATAAAAGAAATTTTTAACTTTGCTTTTATTACAAAAGACCAGATAGTTATCTCTATATTACATCATAAGTGAAAACACAAAGCCTTGAACTTCACATACACCTATTGGTTACCTCATACAGACAGTAACAAAGCACCCTCTTAACACTTATCTTCGGCTTGGTTACATAACATCATGTAACTGGAGCCACTGGAGGAAGAGCTGTGCAGATACTGCGTAAATTGCATTAATATGGATCTTTCCACCGGCAAGTTCACAATGACGCACTTTTGATATTCTAGTCATGACTATTAGGAAACCAACAGGGAATAGAGACACAGCAGCTGAGCTCCGAATTGGTATTGATCTATTTTGTGGCTGTGGAATAGAGATTTAAGGATGAATACAATATAATAGCATCACACTGACACTGAGGATTTTCTCCAGAGAGCTGCTATATTATACAGTATCTTTGAGTGTATCTTTACGGTTGGGAATTCATGATAACAGACACAATACAATAATGCCTCTCTCAAATTATAATGGTACTGAACAGTTGAAAGTGCAGTATCTGGAGGTTAGGCAAACAGATTTCTTTAAATATACTACTAGTTTTAGACAACTTTAATTTTATTCCTTAAGTTTTGTCAATCATTTATATTGGTTATAATCAATAGCTCAGGGTACATTTTGACATGGCAAAATCAAGTAAATTTGCACAGGGCAAGAAACTGAAAATATTGTAAAAATTAGTACTTTAAAAACATTGGCTGACACCATTTGCACACAATACCAATATACTATTTATTGTGTTTAATTTTTGTAAACGGGATATTAAATATCACTTCTCCATGAAGCACATTTCAAGTCCAGATAAAGCAAAAACATATACATGATCTAAGTTTTCCACGCCATAGAGTGCATCCTCAATCACTATAAATAGGATAAACACCGTAAGCAAGAAGAGTTTTCCATTAAAGTATGAAAATATCATTAAGTCTCTGATTGGTTGGTCAGGCGAAGCTCCAGCTGGCCCAGAGCATCAGCAGCGTGCTGGCATACGACGCCAAAACCAACAGGTAGAAGCGGAACAAGAAGCAGTCGAGCTTCGAGCAGAGGGCCAACCAATCAGCTTGAGCCGAAGACTCGCTGTCCTCCTGGGATAAAGCCAGGCGGAGGGAAACCAGCTCCTGGAGAAGCCACTCCAGCCCAGATGGAGCATCCTGGATCTCATTCAGGGACAGCAGATCCTCCTCCAGTGAGAGCTCAAGATCATAATCTATGAAAAGATCAAGGAATCTGGTTCAAAATGGGAACAGTCGATAAAGAATTTTGCAGTTTCTCTAACTAAAAATCCAATCCAGTCACAGTGGTTGGGACACTTCTTTAATATTCCGGACATCAGTGTGTAATACTTTGAAAAGGCTCTGTTTGATCTCAGCTGGCCATAAAGCAGTGCTTTCATCATTAATAGAAAGCTTTCAGATGGGATTTTGAAGTTAGAAAAATACTAGAATGCTAGAAGTCTGAGGACGAGATTTCACAAATGCTTTTGTTAAGAAAAGTTTCCACATGCTGAAGTGGTATCAGGCAAGGGCTTTTTTTTTTTTTTTTTTAAAGTTTGAACTTTCCAGCACAGACAAAGAGCGCCTTGGCTTCTTTTATCCAAGTACTCTCTTTATCCTTGACTCCAATGAACACTTATTTTTTTGCAAACAGACCTTTTGATTTGGTGAAGCGTAAAGCAAGAACACACTGTAGAATCGCCTGCCAGCAGGACTTTTGGAAAATCTCCGTCTCTGAGCTGGTAGCTTACCTCCAGACGGGTTGATGTGATCGAGGGTCTTAATGGAGGTTAAAGCGCTCTCTGTGAAGCCGTGACCAGCTGAGCCGTACTTGTCCAGCAGGCAGGCAGACACTGACATTTGCCTGACCTCCTTCTCACTGTGGTGGAGCAGCTTTACCACCAGAATAGACTTGATCAGGCTGAGCATCAGCAGGGCCATGCACACCGCGAAGTATACACCTGGATGGAGATGGGATGAGAACAGATAATTCCACAAAACTGGATACTGGTACAGTTCCCAGATGGTGGACAGTAACCAGAGCAAGATGTCGTTGATGATCAGTATTTAAACTCAAATCTGATGTGTCGTGGTTCAGCATAGTTTTACTTCCGTGGTTGTTCACGCCAAGTGAATATGTTGTTTTATCTTTTGTTAAATGAAGAAAAGTTTATACAGGACCTGTCAAAATTTCTGACATGCCTTCTCATTCAATGGTTTTTATTTTATTTTACTTATTTTCAACAGTGTAGATTATTGCCAAAGACATCAAAATATATAAAAGCATATGGAATTAGGTAATAATAATGGCAACCATAAAAGCTTTTATATTTTAGATTCTTTCAATTGGCCACATTTTGTTGTGTTGACAGCTTTTCAAACTTCTGGCATTCTGTCGGTCAGATTCATGAGGTGATCACGTGCAATGGTTTTCAAGTTTCTTCTTTAATGTGTTAGAGACCATCAAAGCAACAGGTCGTAACTTTGAAGAATATTAAATATAAAACTAATATTTGCTTGTTTAGATTTTTTGCTTGTTTAGACACAATTCCACCATGTTCCGCCATAGTTTGTTTGTTTTTAATATTAATCTACAATTCAGAAAATGTATAAACAATAAGGAAAACCCAGTGAATGAAAAGGTGTGTCCAATCTTTTGAATGGAACTGTGCATATATTACATAAAGATAAACAATAGTCAAAGTTTGCTACCTATAAGTGGAGTTCTGACTGCGGTGGCCGGCAGTTCATCTGTTAGATTGACCCTGAAGACTGTGTAGCCCAGCAGTATGCTGATCTTAAAGGCGATGCGTGTACGGCTGTTCAGAGGCAGGTAGAAGCTGATTACATCCACCAGCATGAGAAAGATACTGGGGATGAGGAGACCCACCACATACAGCAGGGGGCGCCGGCGGATCAACACCTGAATGAAAGACAGGGACAGAGAGCTAAGATCAGATGGACATAATCAGGAAAAATATAATCTATTACACCACATATCCCCTTTATTGGTGTCTAGACGTGCAGATAGTTTATGCTGATCTTTGTCCAGGTTTAGGCATAGCGGTCACTCTTCACTTTCACCGATCTTCATCAGATTTTATTCAAATCAATCCCAGAAATTGAAATGAATAAATGCATTTTCCTTAAAATTCTCTTTTCATAAGAAACCGCTACCTTTAGCAACAAAATGCCTCAGTGTAACAATATCCCAGCGAGCCATGATATGCTCCATTACCAAAAAGCCTTTTGCTCTTTGAGCTGAATAAATAGCAGCCCTCCCTGCTCTCCACCTGCAATGGGCTATGGGGCCATTTTCCTCGCCACTAACAAGAAGTCCATTGATCAGGCAGCCACTGAGACAGTCTCATTATGGTTGCTCACCCTCCCCTGTCTATCAGCCTCCCTCTCTATCTGTCTCTTTACTTGCCAGAAACAGCCTCGGTCTCATCATTTGGCATTAGCTCACTAGCCCGATCCATGAAGGTCGCGGCCAATTGCTTTACACTTTACAATTCCACCGCGCAGCGTGGAGGGAGGGGGGGGCTAAACCACAGAGGGGCTACAGTTTAAAGCTCACCATCGATAAGCAATCACAGCCATCACAGTGCAGCTACCGGATCACTTGTCACAGAGTTGTTCCGCAATACTACACCGTCAGACATCAGTTATATAAAGATTGTATTAAAGTAGCCTACAATATGACTTTCTGTTACATTAGAGCTTTTAACTCTAGGATTAATGATTATGACAGTTGGACACATACATTGAACTGGATATGGGCATAGTCAGTGTTGTCTTGGTGGATCTGCCAGTAGCTGGAAGGAATAGACAATAGTTCCCATTCTCCGTCATTCATAAACTCCCTCTTGTCATTAGCAATGGCATCTGCACTCCTCCACAGCGCCAGGTCTATTTCCTTCACTGCAAGAGGAAGAGATAATGGAGGTTAAAAAGGAAAGATGTAAATACAGGCTTTTCTTTTCAATAATGTTTATCACTTTCTCCACACACAGTGACTGTGTGTCTGTAGGGTTTTCAGACAGGTACTAAAACTGTACAAAACCATGCAAACAACATGAAATGGAAATTATGTATCCATTTTCATCCTGCTGGTGTATCCATCCATTTGCAACCACTAAACTGACCAATAATTTATACTGATAATGTGTGTGAGTCGCATAGTTTTTATTGAAGGTATGAGCATTTTCCAAGCTTTCACCTGCATCTTATTCATTTCTGGAAGTTTGCTAAGTTATAATGGAGATGCCATGTCATAATGTTACCTAAGTACTAACTTCATCCACATGGAAAAAAGAAGTTGTTCAAATTGATTTTCAAGTACTGGATTACCTAATATAAAATTAAGAGCATTTTCTAGGCCCAATCTAATTCTACATTTCTGTTGCTTTAATTTCTCAGACTAATTTCTGAGGTGGTGGGGGAATAATAAGCACCAACTTGAATGATTCGTAGACTATGCCCTAACACAGACAGGAAGCACACCTGAGTGGAGCCAGCTGCGGAAGGTCAGGCTGCAGTTCTGCTTGTCAAATGGAAAGGCATACATCTCCAGGCTGCAGGCCAGCACCACCTGCATGGGCCGATAGTTCTTCACTGAGCCAGAGGAGTTGACGTACACATAGGGGATCGGTAGGGACTTTCCCTCATCCACACTGGGGACACATGGAGGAGAGGGGAATGTAGAAAGCAGGGCAGAATATGAGAACAGACAGGCTATAATGGCTGGTTAAGGAGTCTATGAAGCTATGAATCATCATTCTTATCTTACTTGCTATAGGGCTAAGAGTGGATGCTAGGAAAAAGTTGGAAAGAATCTTAGACCTTGCTTTGAACCCTGGTTATACTGAAGACTCAGCCAGTTTCTTACAATTCACTAACGATGACATCGGGGATCCAGATGGCATCAGATGACAGTGAGATCTCATTGATACCATCAAACTCTGCTGGGTCCCAAACCAGGAACTCATCTGTCCAAATCTACAATACAGAGGAGGTTTCCAGTGAATGATGTAATCCATTTAAATGAAAAATCAAATGTTGACACAACTATAACAAAAATGGAGCCTAATTGGTTGTGTTCTTAATAACAAAGTTTATTCCGAAGAGTACTACATAATTCACATTAACTACAATGTGAGAGTTGCTGTTAAATCCATTGGACTTGAGGCATATTTTAAAATAAACCCAACTATACTGCATGTGTTTTAAAGCTCAGTCAGTAACTGAGGAAGTAGATAATTGGAACAGTTTTCATTTTATGACATGGATTTTATGGAGGAGAATAATGCTTTGCTTCCTGAAGCTTTGCAGCGATAAAAAGGAAACAATGAGTGAAATGAGAGGCCACCTACCTGCCTGTACCAAATACTTGTAGTTATGCTCTGGGTCTTTCCATCCTGTGAAAATGACAAAGGATTAATGATACTTGTATAATTGCTGTTGTTTTATATTAGCACTACTCTAACCTGAGGAGTAAAAAGCTGAATTTTAGCTGCGGTTTGATCATATTATAGTTTACATACCACATCAAGGACAGACTGCAGTATGAGGTCGATGTAGATTGTTGTGGTACTGGTCCAGTTGTGAACAGGTCGGACTCCGCAGTCATATTTCCTGAGGAGGGTCCTGGTCAGCTGGTTCAGAGCGGACCTCTTTGGCTTCTCTGGGACACATTCTGCCAGGTGAGCTGGAAGGCAAAGCTCCATGATTAATTAAGCAACTATACTGGAGCCCCAGATCCAGATTCACAGTGTGGTATTAGGTTTATAGAAATATTTTTTGCTTTCTAATTTTTTTGGTTGTACTGTACCATTGAAATACAAAGTTCCTTATGTGGACTTGTAATGCTGTCATTTTCTCTTTTTGTTTGAGTTTATATGTTTATGTGGAAGTTAAAGTATATGTAGACAAATAAAGATGGAGAATGCCACGGGGATTTTCACACAAAAAAGTGACTCACAATATTACATAACATAATATAAATTGAGTTTGAATTACAGCATTGGAGCTCTGATATCATAAAGCCATGTCTAAGATACCATGTGCATGATACCTCACTGGTACTTAAAGGGGGTGCAGAAGGGGCCTCTCGGCTACTTTTTACTTTGGATCTCTTACCTATAGTCCGACCTTGCTAACAGACTGAGACATGCCTCAGTTGCTTAGAAAAATAATGCTTAGTTTCAGGTATGCAATGGGCTGGATAGATGAGTTACTCACATGTTTTACATTGTCAGACCTAAAGATATAATGTTTCTATTTTTTATGAGCTGTAATTGTTTGGTTTGGTTTAACATAAAAAGAAACCTCATTGTTACATAATATCAATATACAAGCATACACAATACAGGAGAAACAAAGATAATTGAAATGTATTTAAGAAATGGTTCTCCAAAGTATTCAGCTTGCCTACCAAGTCTTTTAATTTAATAATATAAATGTATTTGCTCACATTATG
>JAOWBC010000182.1:6494535-6519421 GCA_028566105.1 Hypoplectrus providencianus
TGATACATATAATAATGACTCCCTGAAGGTTTGTTTAGTGCCAGTGTATTGCTTCATTACAGAGGAGCATAAACACTGATCTGGTATTTTAACAATGTTTTAACTGCTAAATCACTAAAGTCGTGATGCAAAATGCACTGACAATCTGTTCATCTCCTCTTATTCTTATAAAGTATCTGATATTTTCATCTGAGGTGCATTTTATTAAAAATATGTGTATTGTATTTGTGTGTCATGTATCATGTCAGATTAATTTTATTCATTTGTAAATCATTAGGACATTTATAAATAAAAAGGAAATTACAACATTAAGGTTTAAGATTCTCATTTGCTGTCTCACTGACTTGTGTGTTGCCTTTTGACTTCATCTCTGCTTGTGTTGTATTAACTCACAGATGTACGTGGCTTTGGATACAATCATCTGTTCAATTAAATTTAAGTATTGCAAAAAGAGGGAGTAAATGTGCATTATGCTTAAACCCCCAACAATTTAATTACCCAGATTTTGGTATATATTTTGGTAAATAATTCATCAATTTATATATTATTGCTTCTTCTGCTTTTTTATTACATAACAACACAATTAGTTAAACTTCAATTGATTCACTTTGTTAATGCAAAGTTATGATAAATTACATGTTTTGTCTTTTCTTTGTTCATTACAGCTGTGTGAGATCTTTTTTTAGATTGTGATATTATATTGGCTGGAAATATTAACAAAAATCAGTTAGCTACAATTTCAGTCCTGTTGTTTTATGTTCAGTTTAGATATAAAATCCAGGTGTTAATAGATAATAAACGCAAACAGAAGCAAAATGAGCTCAGTAAAATGTTATTATAACATATATGCAAGAAATGTATAGAGCCTGTCACTTTGTGGGAACGCGTGTGCGCGTTAACGCTAGCGATAGTTCTCGTGCATGCGCATTCACTGACAGGTGAGCGCGCGCAGCTGGCCGGTCGCTCTCGGCGATTGACAGATGGAGGTGGTTTGACTCGGAGTCAGGGCAGCAAACGTTGGTGAAAACAGGAACAAATTCACGTCTTTGTTTTTATTTTATCTGCAATGAGAGGTGAACAGACTGAAAATGGAGAAAACTCAACGAACTCGGTGAGCGCAAAGGATGATGGAACTGCTATTAACATAACAAGTGACATGTTTGCATCGGAATGCCCGAGGAACTAACACTAACCCTCTGTTGTGTGAAGGCCAAACCTGTACTAAATATCCGGAATTTTAAAGTTACTTTTAACACCGTTGTATGTAAACACAGATTAGTACAAAAATCAAAACGTCATCATATTTTCTTCTTCTTTTTTTTTAATTCGGCATAAACAAATTGCACCAGACAGTTCGTGTTTCAACGAAACTTAAACTTGGTGTATTAATTATTGTCACGCAATGTTCTTCCGCTGGTTTAGCTGATAAGTTAGAAGTTAAGTGCGAAAGCTATTTTTAAAAGCTTAGTTTTTGAATTAGGTCAATATTAAATTACTGATATGTGTTTTTAAATAAATAATATTGTCGATATCATTAACAAATAATTTATAATTACATTATAGAGTTTTAGGTCTGATGTTCTCAGTTGGTAGAATCATACCACACAAAACATACAGTATCCTACTTATTATCACTACCATATTCCATTAAGTTGAAATACTCACAGAGACAGGTTATGAAGAATTAATTTACCTTTGACTTGAATTCTTGCAATTAAAAAGTGAACCATGGTATTATAGGGTGTAACATTTACTTACACTTTAGTCAGTATTTGGCTCTATAGCCATCCAGACAGGCTATTGCTTTATCAATAGGCCTTTCTCATTAACAATTCCAGGAGACAGTACAATGAGCCAAGCCTGTAATGATTTTATGTACAAAGACTCAGGGTTTGCATACAGTATAACTTATGTGATGTTCTTATACTGTCTGTTTGCCTGTGTTTTCTGTTTGCCAACGACATGGGAGGTGTGTGAGAGAGAAAGAGAGACACTCAGTGCTTTTGTCACTCATGTCTGGTGGCATGGTGAGTGGAATGATAAACAGAAGCCTGTGCGATCCATGTCAGTAGCCTAAAATAGAGGCTAACCAAGAGGGTCTCAGATAGCCCCTGGACTCCATATAAGTCTGGTCAGCCTGCTCCTGGCTTCCTGTCTCTGTGTGTCTGTGCGTGTGTGTGTGTGTGTGAGAGAGAGAGAAAGAGAGAGATACACTGACATGTACACCTGCTGTTGGGTGGAAGGCTTTATATAGTGCCTCTCACTCAGCAGACATGTGTTATTTCTTTTTAGCACTTCACGTCTACAGTATGTGCATGGGGTCAAAACATATGACAGCCTTTGAGAGTTTGTGTTTACAAATATGGATAATGGGATGTTGGCATGTTTGGGGAAGTAGCAGAGAAATGCACATTAATTTATTCATCATACCATCCATGGATACATTTTGACAGTTTCCAGGGGTAGTTAAAAAACCTTTGTTCAAATCTTCTGTAAGCTGCATTAAATAAATACATTAGCAATTTAGAAAATTCACTAATTTGTAAGTATAGGAAATAAAATGCAGCCAGTTAGCTTAGCTTTGCAGAAAGATTGGAAACGGGACACAGCTAGCCCTGTTGCGTACAACACATAGCTCGCCAACCAACGCCAACATCAAGAGGTAATGCACCGGACTATTTCTTGGCTGGTATCTTAGATTATATATTCCTCATACTATATGCTATACGCAGAAGCATGGAAGTGGTATCAATTATCTCATCAGACTCTTTGTGAGAAAATTATAGCATATTCACACCATGTTAGCTATTCCTTATGCTGCTCTTTGAAGCCACCGAACTTGGCTTTCATAACCTATTGTCCTAACCCATAAGACATGGGAACCTCATATAGGCATGACAGGTTGCCATTTGTCCTTCAGCCCAATATATCCCATGAGTGTCTGCTCACTGGGTCACAGGCTAAAAGTAAGGCCCAGATCAGCTCCTCTGGAGCCACATGGGACAAGCGTGTTATCCAACAACAGTGCATGACCCATTGTCCGTATACTGGTTAGGTGTGGGTTGTACTGGCTAGTTTGATCGTTTGAATTACTAACTCTACCTTTAATGCATAAACAGTGGAAGAAAATGGACCAGAAAGCAAAACATGTAATTATACTCCTACTATTCTTGGTAACCCATTTTTTTATGCAGTGGATAGGCCATTGCGAATAGAAGCCAATTACCAGTCCATCTTTGACCCAAAGCAGCCTTTGTGAGTGCTTTATTGGACATGTTGGCTGGAGCAGTTCATTAAAAATCTCAACCCTGACTATTGTTTTCCATTTGTCCAATCTTTTACCTCAGCAGAGTGAAGTCCTGATCAACCAGCTGCGGGAGATCACTGGCATCCAGGACCCACAGATTCTCTACAGAGCCTTGAATGTAAGAAATCAGCAGCAGCTCTCAGGCTCTCTGGCACTTTGCAATAAGACGGCAGATGGCGTTTGACTCTTCTAGGTGTACTACGAGGTTATTTTGCCACAATGCAAACTGGTGATTGAGCTTAATAATGCATGATTAACACGTTCATAGAGTTGTGACCCATAACATGTCTAGGTTCATAGGAGCAAGACACACAATTTTGTTGTTTTTTTAATTTTATGTTTTCTCGTTGCTACTTGTCTCTATGAATTTGAGTATTTTTATGATTGTTTGCCCAGTTTAGTTTAGTTGCAGTCCTTGCTAGCTACCATTATAATGGAAACATGTTTATATGACTCGCTCATTGATTATCCTCAACTGATTATCCAGTCTCAGGTTGGGGGGGCACTGGACCTGATCGCAGTAGTCACTGGGCAAGAGGCAGGGTACAGTCTGGACAGGCCGCCATACTATTGCAAGGCTGCTCACATAACTCCTACGGGCAGTTTAGGGTCCCCAGTTAAACCTCCATAGAAAAAGAGCCACAAGCTGGAGTTGGCAACCGTCTTGCTGTTATGCAAAATTGCCTACAACTATACCAGCATGTAGCCCTGTGTAAAGGGTATTTTCACAAAATATATTATAAGGAATTACTCATTTTAAGTTATTTTTGAGCCTTAGCAGTGGCAGTGTCTTTAATGTAAACATGAACCAAAGGATGTTGTTGAGAAAAAAATCTTTGTCACTTATGGAGTCTGTCATGTTATGAGTGTAATGTGTTATTACAGTGTATCCTGTAGAGAACATGACCGTGTGTACAAAATGTCAATGTCTAGAGAATTCATCCCTAGAGCAATGCTGCTAGTTGGCTAAAAAACATAGCCCTTGCTGTTCTTGTGTAATTAATGTTAAAGGAGCACTCTTTGATTACATTAAAAGCCCCCGCAGGGTGCCACGTTTCCACCCCAGCACACCGCTTATGTTTTGAAACACAACTGCAAATGAAAAAATCCCTAGGAGCTTGAGTTAATAGCAACCTCATAAAAGTGATAATTGACAAACAGTACAATAAACAGTCTGGCTGACTGTGGTGCAGGCATCATCCAACCTGTTGTACCAGGGGCAGACAGAGAAACAGCAGGAGCTCACAGGTTCGGGAGGGGCATGTGCTCTCGGAGTTCAGTACAAAATTAGAAATGTTTGACTACTGCTGGTTTCGAATAAATAGGGGGTTTAATTAATCAGTTGCATGCAAGCTTGTTTGTGTTCTTTTAATACTCTGATTTGCTATATTTTGCTTTGTTTTGCTTTGGTTTGTATGTCGTATTTGTTTTTGGGGTGTATTGTATTGATTTTTTTCTGCCTAATATACAGAATATTTTTATCTTTTCATGTCTCCTCCCTTTTAGGCCAGTCAGGGTGACATTGGACATGCTGTGGGACTGCTGACAGCCCAGTCTGCAGAGGTTCAGGATCCTGGAGAACCACAGGAGTCAGGGACTTCTGCAGAGGCGTGGGAGGGCCAAAAAGGTACACCTGGGACAAATCAAGCATGCTAAATATCCTGCAAATATTTGCTTTAGTCACAAATATTTTTCATATTTCAAAATAATATACAATCACATAGGACTGCAGGTTGAGAGAAGAACTATGTCTTTTACAGATTTCAAACGTTCAAATGAATAAGTACATGACGAAAATCATATTTAAATGTGTGTATGTTCAGAATGAAAGTAATATTATTGTAATCAAAATAGACCATTAGAATTAGGAGAGTGCGTGTGTGTGTGCTGTGTGATCTGTCTGATGCTTTTCATTTCCTAAGTGGCTGTTGGCTTTGGCTTTTAAACATCACTGAGTGTTAAAAACTTGTCCGTTGATGCTGATTCTGAATATTTGAGGGTCATCTTGACACATTGTTGTCGGTTTCTTCAGGACTCCCTAAAGATGAACTGCAGACGGCCATAGAACTCAGCCTGCAGGAGTCCCACAATGCCCAGGAAGAGGAGAGAGAGTTTCATAGGTACCAGCCTGCTTTATATACAATGTTTCTTTTTTTCTTCTTCAAGCACTGGTTTGCTTCTTTTAATATAGCTGCTTTTGCTTTGCGGGAGAATATGGTTTGTTGCTGGGAACAGGTGGTTGGGATGGTGGTGAAGGTCAGTTGCAGAGAGGTTCTGCCAACTTTATGTTTACTGAGCCAGTAACCAACTTCCTTAAGAGCTGACTGGCTGCCTCAGCAACTCACTGCCGCCACTGAAAGGCACAAGTGGTTTTACATGACAGGATGGACAGAGCTAGCCAGTTAGCATGCTTATTCAAGTAGCTATCTCCTGAACACAATTCACCGAAGTCTTGGACATCAAAAACATCAAAACTGTTGCCTCATCACATGTAATGGTATGTTGTGTTTAAAACTTCTGTCTTACATATTGCACTTTTAAGTGATTCTACATTTAACTTCTAAAGGTATAATATATTTCGGCAGCCCATACACAGGATAGGCTGTCTAACTGAGTGAACCTTTGTTTAATAGACTCGTCAGCTCATTATTTTCATATGGGTAATTTGCTGTCCTGTAGGGCTCTGGAGGTCAGTGCAGAGGAGAATGCAGCCAGAATGAAGAGGAAGAGATGTGAAGCCCAGAGTGAGATGTGCAGCCCTGCAGACTGGATCCGTCAGGATGACTGGCCTGTGGGCATTCGCAATGTTGGCAACACCTGCTGGTTCAGCGCCGTCATCCAGGTGAGAATCAGCGTGTGAGTGGGTACATTTAAGTGATGGGCATCGGGTTAGGGTTAGAGGACTGTGTGTTGGGACTATTCTTGGTTTATGTTACACTTTTCATACAAACAAAAGGACATATAAGATAGAAAATAAATAGACAATGTGGAAGAATAAAAAATACTGTATCTTGTTCTTAGCAGTAGTCTTCTGGAAGTTGGGGCAAAATTGAATGAATGACAGTATTAAAAAGATAAATGTATTGCAGGGCAAGGTACAAACGTCATAATACAGCTGCACAGTACACACAAAGTGAGTGGTGCACTAAGCTCCTTTTCAGAGTCCACCTGTTCTAATAGTGTCCCACATCCTTTGCTGCCTAGACTTAAAATAGCTCTCTCACTTGGTCTAACAAACGTTTATAGACATGGAAATTTCCTTCCAAGATATCTAACCTCAGTCGTACTTTGTATTTATTTTTTCCACTTTAAAATGAGCGCACTCGTTTAGGGTATTTGTAATCAAATGTATTATCTGTAATGTGGTTCAAACCTTCATTCACACATGACTTTAGTACTACACGTTTTCCAACTGAGAGCAGAAACATTGTGATTGCAGAGTTCACCCATTAATCACACCTTTCCACTGACTCTATACCACCCTAATAGAGCTATTAGAAACACCAGGAAGAAAAATTAGGAAATGAAAAAGGTGTGTGCATATTTTCTAAATGAGGAGATGCAGTATTTCACCAAGCTGCTAATTCTATTACAAGTCTATTCCAGACTGATTTTAGTCAGGCCTATCAGGTGGCTCAGCGGTAACTGGAGCCCTCATTGGGATGCACAGGCTGTGTGGATAATTAAATAGGGACTGATGTGATGATGGAGCGAGCAGTGGACTTCCGAGCATGAGCCTGAAATGGACAGAGACGAGACAGTGATTGTTTGTCTCTGCTGAACTCAGATATGCTTCAACATCGATTTAGAAGTCAAACCTCCAAAGGACAGGGGTTATTATCTGGGAATAGAAATGGGAAAATGAGGCTTGTGCTTGAATACAAATGGTGTTCAAATGATACTCCTTTTGTTTGTTTGTTTGTTTGTTTGTTTGTTTTTGCCAATGTCGATACTGCTTGTTACAATTGAACTGGTAGTTGTAGATTCAATAGAAGCCGCCTCTTGATAAAGCAGTCTCCCCTTAAAAAGTAATTATGCTATCAGATTGAGGCTCGGTAACCACATGATTCCGTTGTCAGCTCATATTCCTTCTATTATCCTTTGTGGTATAAATTACAGTAAAACTGAGATAAGCCATAATTGAATTTCCTGCTCAAATGGAAATCAAGATATTCATATAAGTGCTTGGAGGCTCCACTCACCATCACATATGATACATAAGAGTAACTGGCTGGTATTAATGCATTTAGTTTATCACAAGAAACACAAGTAGCTTGATGTGTGCACTTACATATTATATTTAAAATTAAAAAGAAATACCATCAAATTCAGAAAATATAGCTTGTTTTCCCAAGAGATGCTGAGACACAAAGACATTACCGACTATCTCAAATTCATGATGGTAAAGGAAATATTCAGTTTTATTTTGTTAGTGCTTAGGGCACATTTTTAATTAAATCTCATTCAGATTAATTGCTTATTTGCAAAGTTATCTTTGATCGGGCGGCAACAGCCACAGCTGATTGCGCAAGTCAATGCAGAGTGTTCTAAAGGTGCACTCTATCTAATCAATGTGTGATAAATAAACTGCCATTTTTATAAGAAGGGGCACAATTCTCCAAATTCCATTAGACTTAAAATTTTAAGGTCATAATTTTATTCACTTTGTCAGTTGAAACATAAGTCTTAAAAGTCCATTGTGGTACACTGTGAATTATATCTCTAAAACAATGGTTTGACAGGTGCAAATGCTAACTAGCTATTTATAATTGGCATTGGGGAAGAGTATTTTGTCAGTCAAACAACATAATGTGTTTTGCATATGAACATGTTTTTCTATGTTATATCACCACTACAACACACTGCCAGCTGGTAATCTTCCTCTGCTGACTTTAACTGGAGGGCTGCATTAATAGTCTTTGTTTTGTTGTCTTGTTGCAGTCATTGTTCCACCTGCCCGTGTTTAGGAGGCTGGTTCTTAACTACCATCTGTCTGAGCGAATCCTGGAGAAGTGTAAGAGCCATTCTGTGAGTAATCTACTGTCAACACCACAATAGTTGGTTACTCTGCGACTGGCCACATTCCCACAAGGGAGAAGCCTGTTTGCCAATAAAAATGTCAACTTGATACACATAAAAGAGAGATGGGTTTTCTGTCCATAAAAACAGCGACATGTGATATAGTGTAAAGGGGTGAGGTTTGATTCTGAACTTGTGTTGACAGGACAAGAGGAACATAGCGTTCATGCAGGAGCTGCGGTGTCTGTTTGCCCTCATGCTGGGCTCCACCCGCAGGTTTGTGGACCCTTCTGCTGCTGTGGAGTTACTGCGAGACGCCTTCAGGACCACCGAGGCCCAACAGGTACGACATTAAGCACTGATGTAATTGATGACTTTAGATGCATGCTAGCTCTCTGACTACTGCAACACTTGGTGATACAGAGCCATCATTAACTTTTTTCTACTATGAAGTGAAATGTCTGAAATCAAAGGGATCCAGTCATATGTCTTTAGTTGTCAATCAGACTATGATAAAAATCTGGTGTAGAAGCTGGTCAATAAATAATCACCAGCTTTAACAGGGTCAACACACCGGTGTTCAGACTCTAAAGAAATCCCTGCAGATCAAACATGCTTGGTATTTGCAGCTTGTCTCTAATCCTGTCACTTTGAAGAGTTCAGCATTCAGCAGTACATAATATCTGGTTTGAGGTAACTACCCAAGTGTTTAATTTTTTAAATAACCATAATTAAATACTGATCAAGAAAAAAACATATTGGTGTCCCCCTCTCCTCCTGTTATTCGTAGTAATACGGTTTTATTTGTGCATTAGGCAAATAAATAGAAATAAAGTCACTGGCCGTATACCAAGACATGCATCAATGGTAAAACCCCAAACATACCACATCTTGCAATTTGACCCCTATGTTTAAACAGCCTTTCCAGAATGTGCTCTGCTGGGATGTAAAGAGGTTTAGATACAAAAAGAAAAATCAGCTAATGGTTTAATTTTTCCAAACTACTGTTTCCAAGCCATAGAATAAACTCCTACTATTGATTCATTCAGGATGTCAGTGAGTTTTCCCACAAACTGCTTGACTGGCTTGAAGATGCGTTTCAGCTGGCTGCCAACGAGTAAGTCACACACTGATGTCATTCACAAGCATGGCCTATTGTTCTTCTGTCTCTGTTTGCTTATTTACATAAACATAATGATTTACTTTCAGTAATGTAGAAGACAAACAACAAAACCCCATGGTCCAGCTTTTTTATGGTACCTTTGTGACAGAAAGAAGACATGAGGGTATAAAATGTTTCAGGTTTTTTTTAATTTTTTTACAATGACAGCCAATTTAAATTCTGTTTAAAATCACTCACATCTATATAACTCTGCTTAGGTAAGACGTTGTGTAACATCGAGCAGTTTGGACAGTATCCCCTGCAAGTTAATGGCTTCAACAACCTGGATGAATGCTTAGAAGGAGCTATGGTAGAGAAGGAGATTGAGTCTCTACATTCAGATCACAGCATCACATCTGCCCGTGAGGTGATCTATTTTATCAACTGACCAACAACAGAATTTCTCGATGACTTGTATTTTCAGCATTTTACAGCCTTCTCATGCAGCCATGTTTCCCTTTATGTTGCAGAGATGGTTTAAAAAGTTGCCACCAGTCTTGACATTTGAACTGTCTAGATTTGAATTCAACACGCAGCTTGGCCGTCCCGAAAAGATACACAAGAAACTGGAATTCCCACAAATTATTTATATGGACAGGTGAGCATTTTAAAAGGAGTGCTTCATGTCTATTTAAATGTTTCAACAAATTTTTCACACTCTTACTGATTTCTGTTGAACAGATATCTTCACAAAAACATTGACCAGACCCATCAGAGGAGAGGAGAAGTGAAGAAACTCAAGGAACAACTTGCAGCCCTCCAACAGAAACTTGAGTGGTAAGTTAATGCCTTATGCTGGGCTAGCAGACTACCATGAGGCACAAAAATTAACAAACGCATGCAGTAAACTGTACTAGCACTGGTCATAATTTCCATCATGCCAATCATGATCCAGATGCCGTTAAATAATATCTATGATGGCAGTAATGAATTTGGTCAAAGTCTCCCATCGCAGGCTAGATTTGGCTTGAAAATAGAGCCAAGATAAGGTACAAAAGTACATTTTTCTCTCAGAACAGTTTAATTGCTTTATATTTATGCCTAAAGGGTATTTTAGAAATTTCTGTCAATTGAAACAGAATAAAAACGCCTACCCCAGCATTAAAGCTCAATGATTTTATAACTTCTCTACTTTTTAGGAACATTTGGTAATAATTATGTCATATCCATATTTACAGCTACAAAAACTACGGCTCAGGACCCACCAAGTATCCTCTGGCTGACATGCTGCAGTTTGTGCTGGAGTTTGCCACCACTAAGCCTTCAAGCATTTCCCCGGCTGAAGATCTGAGGCCGGCCTCTCCGACACTTGCAAGCAACCCCCTCAGTGAACTCATCTCCAAAGACAACAGGTTGAGCAGAGGGCAGGAATAACTGTTCACGGCTAAATAAAACAAACAGCAGAATGACATATACAGACTTGACTGGCAGAGCAAAAAGAGTGAATGGCTTGTTAATTGTTGTGGCTGAAAAGAGTACTATTTAAAGAAAATAAATAATGGTTACAATTATCTTGTTGTGGTACTGAACATATAGTACAGACTTCCAATCTTTCTTTAATGCATTTAATTTCTTCTCTCAGTGAACCTGGAGACACAGAATCATCCGAGGGCTTGGTTGCCAGTGTTTCAAGCTGCCAGCGGACACCCATCTACAAGCCCTTCACCCAGTGCAGACTCCCTGTTGACTGCTCGCCACACCCTGCCCCCCACAGCATCACTGAAGAAGAACTGCACTTTGTTAAGACCTGCCTACAGCGCTGGAGGACTGAAGTCGAAAATGACATAAATGGTATGATAATGAGAATACAGTTGTCACACTAACATTGCTTTAAAAACATGTTTGTGGAGGTCTTGATGTGCTTAAGCGACAATAGCATTATGGAGTCTGAAAAGTGAGATCAGTACACCCAAAAAAAAGAGTGCAATATCTCTCTCTGCTGGCTGAGATTTCTTTCTGTCTCTGTCAATACATTATAATATCAAGGTTAATTTATTCTCGTTGTACAATGCAGGGTTGGTGTCTGCACAAGAAAAACAAAAACACTACATTTTGTGGGGAGATTATATTACCAACATGCCAACACCCAATTTTATTTTTATTTAGGCAAACATTGTCAATCAACTTAGTCTATATGTGAGCAGCAAATATCATTCATACAAACATAGAGTCTGCCTCCACTGGTTACAGCCCTGGATCACAGGATTCTGGTGGGATAATGTCACGATGCTGGGCCACGAATTTCATCTGTTTCACTTTGTTGCAACTGGAATAAGCCTTCTCTACAATAATTATAATTAAAAAAAAATGTTTGTCTACTTAGCTGTGCTTATTATTGTGTTTTCTTTCTGTGGTTTTGTTTTGTTTGTGTGCTTATGTGTGTGTGTGTGTCAGAGCTAAAGGCCAGCATTGACAGGCTCAGTCAGACGCTGGAGGGCATGTACTCAGACAACAGTCTCTGCCAGGTAAGACTTACACTCGCCTAATTCCCTCTGACAAACAGCGATTCAACCACATGTTTGACATCTACAGCTCTAGAAGGTGCACTGCCTAAGATTAGATGAAACTTTATTGATCTCTGTGGAGGAACACAATAAAATGCAGTGTAAACAAGTCAGCAGAGTACAAATAAGAACAGATCAGATAATTGTTACACTGCAGTGACTTTAAAGCTGCCCAGGTACATCTCAGTGTTCTGGATCCCAATGTTATCAGGCTACAGTGTTTCATACACTGGGGGGATTTAATGCTATTTGCTACTCTGTTATTATTTAGGCACCCTACAGACTCCATGCAGTGCTCGTGCATGAAGGCCAGGCTTCAGCAGGCCATTACTGGGCCTACATCTACGACCATGCCAACAAGCGCTGGATGAAATACAATGATGTAAGCATCACTGAATCATCATGGGAGGAGCTGGAGCGGGACTCGTTTGGGGGCATGACCAACGCCAGCGCCTACTGCCTGATGTATATCGATGACAGGCTACCAAACCTCATTACAGGTACAGCTCAGAGCTTCTTAAAATTAATTATTTTATTTGGCCAGATTATATTAACCTTGAATAATGCTCGAGGACACTTTTTCTATGTCCACTGTGCAACTATATTACTGCAAATGTACCCATAAGCCTGCTCGCCTAAAAAAATACTTTACAATAATTTTAGATAATAATAATACATAATATAATACATTGTATAGACAGTATGCCACAGTTCCATTGGAAACCAATCTGACAAATGAAAACTACAGCAAAACAAAAATATATACCTGAAAAATATCACTTCTGTATGTTAGTATATTGCTGACCATTTAAATAAAGAATAATTCAAATTAAAAAATCTATCACAATTTTGGAAAACATATCCGCAGTAGCTATAGATCTGTCTGTGATAGGCCATTATTGAGCTCAATAAGGCGATTTATTGTTTAAGTCCATAAACTGACATTGTCCAACATCTACACAGAAGACACAGATGATGAGACAGGCCAGGTGCTGCGTGGCATGGACTCCCTGCCACCCGTCCTCAGGCGCTACGTCCATGAAGACAACCGCTGGTTCCAGCAGGAGCTCAGTGAATGGGAGGAGCAGTTTTGCCAGAGTGCAGCCCCACAGGGAGAGTCCACAGCCTCTGCAGAGCCCCCAAACCCCAGTCCAGAGGATACACAAACTGCAGTGGAGCCAGCGCCCCAGTCAGGACCAACCACTGAAGAAGTGGACCAGGAAGCCTCTTCAGAGCTACAGCCAGACCCAGAAGCAGAGAAGGATCCAGAGCCGGACCCCAGAGAGAACACTGAAGGTCTGTAGGGGTGACGAGAGAAAACAAAATGGAGCAAAGTCTTTACATATGACCAGACCAACGATTGTGTTTATTTTCTGATAACAGTCCAAATAACTTGATATAGGCATAAAAACCCTGAGATTTACAAAAAAGAAACACATAAATAAACGGTTCACAGGGGATTAAATGACTTTACTACTACGTACACAGACGGTGAAATCTAGTGAAGTGTGAAACAGGTTGTCACACTGTATATCACACCCTCTGCTCTGGGAATCAAAATAAAACATGAACAGACAACGTTTGTTTCAAGGTCAGGAAAGTCCTGAGTGCTGCTTGTTGCTACTAAAATAAGTCCCACCTATATGCGTCTGTGTCTAGGAACCACTTGTAACAGCATTTCTCCAGACTTCTGTTAGGGTCGATAAGACATATTGTTGCACAAGTTAAGGATGACTGTTTTATATGCTTAAATGCATATTAATTCTTTAGTACGCTCCATAATGATTCTTTACATAAAATTGAACTGAGCAGTATTTTTCATTTCAGTCATGTGTCACAGCCTCTCGTTTTTTTGACCCCAGAAGAATCAGAGTTAACACCTCCACCACCTCAGAGCACCAGCTGCCAGCCAGACGTCAGCAGCAGTGCTGCGGTCACTGACACCCTGGAGCCCAGCCAGAGCTCCACCTCTACTGAGAAGGAGCTCCAGAGTCAGGTTGGCAAGACCACGTCATCCCGCGCCCCCTTCTGTAGAATATGGGTCAGAAATTCTAGGCCATGGAAATAAAGTGTGTACATCTGGGTCAAGGATCCAGTTCAACCACTTAGCATAGCAACACTTAATGTCAGACGAGGGCAGAGTAATGCACAGATAAACCAAAGGTTATATGTGATTACTGCTATCATTTGTTTGATAGCCAGTAGAGTTCTCAGAGGCATATCATATAATTTTCACTGTATCACTTTCTGTTTTGGTTGTGTTGAAATATCACACAACACTGGTGATGTCCAATACATAAACACAACCTGAAACCACATCATCTGTCAACAAAAAACTATTTTAAGCTACTTAAATATGACATTTATTGTCAGCTATAACATCAGATGGCATTAAATATAATAGTGACTTATTTAAGGTAATAACTTCACACCACTGCATTCACTCTTGTCCTGTCAACATGTATGGAGCTCCACTGACACCTTGATTTGTCCCATGTAAGTGAATATTACTCCCCAAGTGGATTTCCAAATGTATTCAGCTGCAGCCTATCTGCTGACCCACCTGGCTCCATATAACAAGACCAACCTTTCACTGGATACAAGTAGCTATTTTGAATTTCACACACCCTCCGAGCCAATTTGTTCTGCACTGGAGAAGCGGGTTGTGTTAAAATAGAAACACATGCTGTATGACATTTCCCGATATATTCGCTTCGCTCCACAGGTGTTTATAATGCACACAGATGTGTAAATTAGGCTGAGTGCTTTTTCCACATGGATGCACACTATGCAGGCCCTCAACAGGATAAGTGGATATAGATAATGGATGGATGGAAGGCATAGCAATGTGTATCTTGTTGAATCTTTCTCCAGCAGACTCCTGGCCCTGAAGCAGAGCTTAGCAACCAAGCACCAGCAGACCTCCACGTGGAAAAGGATGACTCACAGGCAGCAGGCCTCAGCCCTCAGGCTGAAGGTGAGCCGGAGGCCTCCAGAGAAGCTCCTGAAAACGAAGCAACAAAGCAGGAGGATGAGGAGCAGCAGCAGGAGGTCCCGGTCAGACAGCGACAGACTGAGAATGAGGTCTCAGAAGTGGAGATCCCCAATGTGGGCAGGATCATGGTGAGAGCCGACGCCGATGGATACAATGAAGAGGTAAGAGGGTGTCATGGTGTGGTATGAGTCCAGTAGTTTATACCATACTGCAAACCCAGTTAACACAGCTAAAGCCTATACAGACGGAAAAAAAACCTGGACAAAATAGTTTAACCAAGTTTGAGCTTATTATTTCTGTAGTTACAAGTGTTCACATCAAGTGATTTAAGGAAACCTCAGAAGTCACCGTAATTCATTACCTATCATAGTGTTGTATTTCATTTGAAAATACACAAATGGGTCTATGCTTTGCTAGAACTCTTTAGTTTTGTACCAACTGTCAGACTCTGAATTCCCATGGTTTCTATCCTCTTTGCCTTCCTCAGATATTATATCATTGTTCCTGTATCCAGTGATCACATGCAAAATGAATTACCTCTGATTCTCATAAAGGCACGACTCTTTTGTTGAAAAAACTAAGCATCTCACTGTTCTACACATTTTAAAGCTTGTTTTCATCATGAACTTGTCTAAAGTTATTTATGTTCTGTTAAACACAGCACTCAGTTTAGGGAGGTTTTGCCCCTTGCCCCAGTCCTTTCTTTCTACCTGTATCTATTTTTATCTGATTGATAAATATTTCAAATAATTCAAGAGATTCCTGTTTTTTGAGTGTCGCCGCTCAAACAGAAATGATAATGAAAGCCTACAAGTGAGTGATGTGTTTTTTTTTCCTGCTGCCTCCTCACTGCTTTTTGGAAAACCTTTGAATAGTGCTGTTTTGTGTCAGTTTTAAGGTCTTTTCCCATGGCTGACACATGCTCCACCATAGTGTGATTTGAGCAAAAACTATTCATTTGCATTATCTCAGTCTGTGGGAGTATAATCTCTTGTTTTTACTCGTTTCCCAGATGATGCTGACTCCAGCTATGCAGGGCGTCATTCTTGCCATCGCCAAGGCCAGACAAGTTTTCGATAAGGAAGGCCCTGAGGCTGGCCTCATCAAGGTAGGACATCTTCCTTGACTCACCATTTCATTAAATAATTAAATCGTGTTGTTTTCCAAAATATTTTCGCCAAGAAAGAAATACATTGCTACATTGCTTCCTAAGAAATAAATTGGATTATTTTTTAAGTGATTTCTTTACATGTTTTTTTAATAAAGACATAAACATTAACTTCAATTTAGAAATTCACCAGCATGCAACATATACTGCCTCCTCAACATTTATTTCTATAAATGATAAAACAGCTTATTTTTTTGATAAACTAGTCAATAACCAGACGAATATTTTGACCTTGTCTTTTGGACCATGAAATTCAATAATTCAAAACATCGCAAATTGTGCTCCAGCACATCTCAAGAGAAAGTAGTTGGATTGATCCTTGAAGGCCAAACTCAAATAATTTACTTGCATAACCGTATATTTGACTAATTGTGAAGAAGGTTTGCTTGTCTCCAGTATTATTTTAAAAAAAAAACTATACCGTTTTACAACATAAGAGCATAGTTACTGTATTAATCATTCTGAAGCCTGTCAGTTACTGTGAGTTTGATTTATCTTGCACTTTAACATGACTATCCAAATTTAATTTTAGGTTAAAAAAAATAACAATAAAGATATATTTTCCACTGTTAATTTAGGCTTTCCACGAGGAGTATTCACGCTTGTATGAGCTCTCTCAGGAGGAGACCACACCCCAGGAGGACCCTCGTCTACAGCACGCTCTGGTCTACTTCTTCCAGAACAAGGCACCCAATCGCATTATTGAGAGGACGCTGCTGGAGCAGTTTACCGACCGCAACCTGAGCTTCGATGAGAGGTACATAAAGATAACAGACAAATGGCCCCTGGAAGAGTGTCAGACATCAGACCATATGTAATGAGCCACGTTTCAAAAATGAGAAACATGAGAAACCAGTAAGCTTTTGAAAAAAAAATGGATTATCCAACCTTAACCTTGGAAGCAGCAACTTATCTGTATTCTACATTTTTTCAGTGTTATGTCAACAACATAACATAAAACGGCACACAGACTTATTCTCATGAATTGGAAATCCAACAAGCAAATATATTTGCTATCTATACCATAAAGAAAAGAAAGAAAAAGCAAATGGATCACCAACTCCAAGATCAAGAAGATTGGTCAGATAATATTTGTACAATGTAATACATTATTTTAGTACAAGCTGTTAGGCTTTGAAATGACAAAATAAAGTTACCTGTCCAAACAGATTATGTCCAACTTGTCTCCCTAGGGTCAGTTGTTTATGTACAGTGTGTTCACATAGCAGAAGCAAGTAACACTTGATGGACCAAGAAGTGTAGTATATCATACAGCAGGCCTGATGTGGCATCTAGTGTCCAGAGCAGAGACCTGCAGCATGGTGTGAACCCTCCTGGTACGATTGTAAATTAAGCCTTCTCTTTTCCCTTTCTGTTTCTGTGCTTGCAGGGCGATCAGCATTATGAGGGAAGCCCGAACCAAGCTGCGCCTCATCAAGCCAGAGGACATGGACATGGATGAGTACTTGGTGAGCTGACATCAGTTCATGTTTTTGGGGAGTTTCACTGGAAATGAGTCTGTCTCTACTGTTAAACTTAAAGTTCACTACCAGCATACCAATTATCAGTATGTTGACATGGACATTACGTTTTTAAAAATGTTGCATGGTGCATTTTGTCAATGGAGGAGGACATGCCTGGTTGAACATGAGGAGGAAATTCAATATCACTCTGTTATTATTTTTAACAAATTACACACAATCACAACACAAAATACATACACATGTATCACATTAACTTACTTCTATTGTTCCTATGTACCGTAAAGCTTCATTGTTGTCCAAGAACTATTAAAACCGAGAGCCGACTGATACTGGGGCTGATGCCAAAATTAAGTGACTGCTGGTTGTCCTGTGGCCTTTTCACAGCAGTGGCATGATGACTACAGGCTGTTCAGGACGGTGTTTGTCTACCTGCTGACTGGACTGGAGCACTATCAGCATGGGAAGTAGGTGTCAAACACTCACATCCACACCGCCTGGTCAACATGTGTCAGATCATTTCTGCAGATATTATGTCATCTTGTTCCGTTCCCTGTGTCACACCAAAAATCTCAGTTTCACATACCACAATCATACCACATAAACAGAAAGAGAAAAGGGATACCAGTAAATTGGTTTGAAAGTTGATGAAATTTGTCTAGTCCAATAATCTTTTATTTGTAAAAAGATTTAATGACGAAAAAACCTGCAGCAAAAACATTTTGTTAAGATCCAACTAGGATTGCAAAAAAGTTTTTTGTAGTAAATAACAGGGTGACTTTTGCCCTGTGTGTGCTGCAGGATGAGGGAGGCGCTGATCTTCTTGGCTCATGCTTACGAGACCAACGCCACCCTGCTGAAGAACGGAGAGAAACGAGGCATGGACACGTCGCTTATTGCCATTTACAGGAGGAAATGCCTCACTGTGAGTACGGCCGTTCAAGCAGTCAGTATGTGAATCCAATAATATTATTGTAAAGCATGAGAGCTCTGAGCTAAACCTTTTTGCATAAGTGTCAAGTCTGTTCCGTGCTTTTTTTACTCTTAATGTTGTATTGAGAAAAGAAAGTGTTTACAAGAGAATGTAAACATGTATTTTAACACCATGAATTCAATAGTAATAACTTGTTTAAGTACAATAGTAATTACCTGTATAAGTAAATAGAGTTACATAGCGAGAAAGAAAAAAAGGGTTTTTATCAAAGTTTTAGAGGTCCAAACTGGTCTTGCCCAAACTAGCAACACCGTCATGGTCTGTGTCATGGGTGTGTACCTAATAGTGAAACAGTAACTTTAAGAAAAGACGTGTTGGCAAGGTTAGAACAGGCACTATCTTGGCCTTGCCATTTCAGAGGCCTCTCAAAGGAGATATCAGCACACACTGTGGCCTCACCAGCCCAAAACTCCTCTTTTTATATCTTCTATATGACACATGACCATAACTTACTCTTCTCTTCTTCGTCCTGGTCCTACCAATATCCACCATGCAGGCACTGAATGAAAATGCATCGCGGCTGTTTTGTAGCGGTGAGGAGACCAACGTGGAAGAGGGCATTGCCCTCATGGACGAGGCGGTCATCCCCTGCCTTCACCTGATGAGCCGGGACTCAGCTTTATCCCAGGAAGACCGGGACGCCATGGAGAGCATCCGCAGCCACTGGTGCTGCTGCCTGGGACAGGACATGGATGGTGAGAGTAGCGAAGTTAACATAACAGTACATATGACAACAATGTACTCCATCACCATTGCCTTCCACCTATTTTTTACTGCTCTAATTAGTAGTGATATATGGCACTAGCTGGTGCATTGCTACATTTGTTGATGCATGAGTGGCACCAACTGTCAACCAGTAAAACAGAATGAAACTACTGCTGCATACTACTATTCATAGATATTAACTCAAACAGACATTAAATGCAACTAAATAAACCCCCTCATTTCTACTCCTATGTTTTCAGACTCGTTGCAGGTGAAGCTGGGTGAGTTTCTTCCCCGAGTTCTGGACGGTTCAGCTGAGACAGTAGTTCTTAAAGATCCACCCAAAGTCCATGTCAACCAGGCCCACGACCTGTGCAGTCGCCTGGCTGCTGTCATGGAGTCCATCCACAGCACCTCCATAGTAACAGTTAAATAAAAGCCCTGAATGGATCCAACAACCTCTTTGAACCAACCTGCAAGCAACCTGACCGATGGCTCGTTCTGTGCTGACAGACTGTGGGGTTGAGACAGCGTGTAGATTTTAAACAAGCCAAATTATGTATTTCATTTTTTCTGTTGGTTAAGTGTTGCACATGCATATCATTTTGTTGATTTAACATAGCAAGCTAAGTAGACTGTAGGTTCGATAGGGCATAGATTATCACTTTATAAATCATCACATCCAAGGGGAAAGCCCCCGACAATGAGCAAAATACCTGCTCCATATTTTCACACCATAATTCATCTCCTCTTTGCTAAAAATGGTATTTAGAAATCTAAATGGCCTTAAAGCAGCAGCAGGTTACGCAAAAAAGAGGCCCAGGAAACAGCACAGTTATTTTTCCCTGATGAACTGGCACCAGGTGTTTGTTTAGCAGATGTCAATTAATATCAACTCTTGGTACCTGCTTCAAAGAGCACATTACCTTCTGCCTTGGCCAGTTCAGATGCTAAATACTGATACTGATCTTACCCTTAAACTGTTAAGGTTTATATAACTGTTACCAGCTTCTTGTCAGCCACACAATTATTTATGAAACCAACCTGCTGATCAAACAAGATGTCAACAATCGGAGAATGGGAAATCTATAAACTTCCCTCTGGATGTATTTTACTGCCTGGCAAACTTGTTAACTTCAAACTCTAGTGACAGTTGGACTGTCTCTCAGCTCAGCGCAAAAAGACGGGATTTGTAAGAGATGTTGCTGTGTTGCTAAGCAGTGTGAATGCACAATAAGGCCTTTTCACAGGGCGAAAAGAGAAACACTAGATTTGTACTGCACAGTAACAAATGCTTTTTTAAATATATGTTTTATATTTCTTTGTATTTTTCCAAAACAGGAAATTTGACGTGTAGATGAAGCTAGAAAATAAGATGTCCACAGTTCTTATATGCATAAATAACACAGCAGGGCGATCTGTACATCTTTTCAAAGAGCTGCTCAGCTGTTCAGGCCGCAGTGAGTCTGTGCTCTGATATTAATCAGTGGAAACTTCGTTTAAGTTTGACAGCATCCTGTTGAATAGTACCTTCTAACAGATGTGCCCTTTTGAAGGGTTCTCTGTGAAACTCTAGGAAAAGAAAGAATTGGGACAAGAGATTAAATCTTTTTTTTTTCCTGGTGCAACACAGTATCATGAATGAATCGTCTGATTCAGGATTTTCAGCCAGCTACTCTCACAGCCATTTCTGGCTGCTGATTTCACAATGCTGTTTCACTTGTAGTCTGTGATAATACTCAATAAATCTTATAAATACTCTGTGCTCTGCTTTGACATTTGACTGGCCTCACATCTTTAATTGGTGTAACGTTTAATACAGTCCAGCTATTCTGAGAAATTCATTTTTTAAGGCCTTTTTTAAATTGTCACATAATTGGGAATAGTCATATTAAATACAACTAACTCATAATTACTGAAGTAAAGGTTTGATTGAATATGCTTTGTTACATTCCAGAACTAAATTTTGAGATTTTATGCAAAAAATTAACTTTATAGATAAATGAGGTTGGTCAGTTTTTTTTTTTTTAAAGTTCCTTCAGTTGCTCACAGGTTATACATAGAAATAAAAGTACTGTTCAAAGTGCAAAGACTGTCAGCTTTGGTCTTGTATATTACTTCCAAAAAACCGAGTCCAAGTAGGGGCAATGCACAAGTGGAATGTTAGCTAGAAAATGTCTAGAATAGCATGCAGCAACTTCTCTGGTCATTTGTTTTGTTGTAAACATTCATGAGGTTCATCCATGATGTTACTTTCAGCAATGCTCTCCTTTAGAACATGAACCACAGAAAGGTGGAAGGTCAAGTTTGTGCCGGTGGCTCATGTGGCCACCGATTGACAAATGCACTGCCTGCAGATGCCTTCACAGCAGTCAGGACGACAGAAAAAGAGCATGGGGCTGGTTTAAACGGAGTTCAGTTACAGAAGAGATAAAAATAATGGTAAAATAAAAAATATATATATATGACTTTCTTTTCATGGCCTGAACATTTTAGAAGTGAACTCTGCAAAAATAGAAGAAATAGTCTGACTATGTTTGTAGTCTTTACCAGATATGTTCCCGCTGTCTGGTTCAAGTGCACAGACTAAACTAGGATAAAGAGCTGGTAAACTACATCGATTCTTTTTCTATTATTATAACTGCTTTCTTAAACATAACTTATTTAATGTTATGTTAAATATATAGTTCAGTTACATTATACACACACCGTATCACATTGTCAACCAATTCTAAAAATTAGGGGAAAAAATAAAAAAATAGAAATTAAATGAGTGTCAAAATGAACATTTAATCAATTCAATAAGTTGCTGATCATTAAATGTAAACTAATACACATTTCCTGCGAAATCGATGGCGTTTATTGTATTATCCCAATTTGGGTTATCCGTCAACGTGCAGTATATGTCGACATCGATCAAAAGAGACATGCCGTTAATAATATATGACAACTGATTTATCAGTAAGGCTTTGGTCCTTATTTAAATATTATATATCAGTAGGGATTTTCTCACGTGCTCCATTTTCGATTCAAACACTATGCATATACAAAGCTGAAAATGTCCTTAAATATTAAGAATAATCTGTTATGTTTTTTTCAAATGACGTTGATTGTTTTCTTTTTTTCCATGAAGTAATTGTTTTTGTTGTTGTTGTTTTCACAATCCTGATATTTGAAGATGTTGGCAGAATAGAATGAGTTAATATTACAAAAAAATATATAAAAATTTAACAGTTTAAACTAATTGAGAATGTGAATGAAGCTGAACCACCAGAAAGCTGCTGCAAAATGCAGATAAACTACAAAATGACTTAAATGTAGTTTCTCTCTTTCCAACGCTGCTATTATGCTTTTACTTTGGAAAGCAACACGCCCAACCGGAAGTCTCCCTTTACCAACTTGAGTTTTCATCACCTGCGTCGCCACCGGTCGCGTCTCTGTTGCTCCCCTAAAAGAGAGTAGAAAAACCCGATGCTAGCTGAATTTACATGGCAGTGAAAAAGGTCAGCTCACAGGTACGCTAAACATGGCGGCAAATAAAGCGCTACCGACCGATGCTCGACTTGTGGAAGATGAACGAAGATATTGTTAATAACCACATCCGAAGAGCGGAAGTTGATCATCCAAAACACTCATAGTGGTCGAAACGCTGTTCATTTATTGTCTTTACAGCGTGGAGTGAAGACTTCCTTGGAGTTTAACAGTTTGGTTAATTTAAAAGGCACCTCGGCAGACAGGTAAGATGAAAAAAAAACAGTCGAACATGTATGACAGACACGACTTGGTTAGAAATCATGATTAGTTAGCTAAGTTAGCTAGCTGCAGGAGTTGCTGTCTGTCGCTGAATATTGTTACACCTTTAAGTGAAGTGGAGATGATTTTATGTCTCGTCAGAAGACCACAATATTTTAGATTATTATTCGCAGTTATCTTTCCTGGCTTGACTGGGGCGTTCATAAATGAATCGCAAACTAGCTTTGTGTTAGCTAAACTCGGTAAACGGATCCAGCTAACTTACAGGTTTCTAAATATACATGGACGCGTAAATGTGCACTCATCTGCTGAAGTGTTAATTACCCCTGCAAAATCAGCGGATTGCAGGATGGCAGTAACATCTCTAAGTTTAATAGTGTATGTCTTGCATATCTACCTGCCAATGCATCGCTTCAAACTGCATTGATATTTTATTTTTGTTATTTTCTTGTTGCCATCCAAATCCAGTTTATGTTGAACGCTGTAAGGGTTTCTCTCTTGATTGGTTGAAAACGTTTTAGCACATATCTGCTCGTGTTAAATCATACAAGTGGGGGGGTTGAAAAAATCTTTGTGGTAAAGGTCAGTTTTTTTTTTTTTTGATTGTCAGACCATTTCCTTAAGTGAAATTCTAAATAGCCCAGTCCTAATATACTCCATTACACTACAAGTCCTGAATTCAAATTTTTTCTGAAGTAAAAGCAGGGATGTGTTATCATCAAAATGTGCTTATTGCCCTTGAAATAAAAGTACTCATAGTACAGTTACACGAATAATCTTAGCTATTATAACTGATTGTTTTTTTATTTAAACTACTGCTGCATGAATGTGTATTTTGCTGTTTATTGCTGTAGTTGTTATGGTTTTGCTCTCAGAAAACAACCCTCTTTTCAGCCCTGTGATGATGCATTTTCTAGATGATCAAAAGCATTTAAAAAGTCTCTTTTGCATAAGAAGAAGGAAAAGACACAAAGGAACACTTCCTCCTACAGTTTATGACAAGCATTTAAAACTCATCTGCTGATGGTTTTCACCAGGTAAGAAGGGCAAGCAAAACTCATCTGGAAAGTAACTGAAGCTGTCAGACAAATGTAGTGCAGTACCTCCAAAATGTCATGGAGTATAAATAAGTTGCAGAGTATGCAAATATTCAAGTAAAGTACAAGTACCTGAAAGTTGTACTTAAGTACAGTACATGAGTCAATATACTTACATTCCACCTTAAATATTTCCTTTCTTGCTTGCTGCCTTTGTTGTTCATGTTCAAGTTTTACAAACTTGGAAAACCAGTGGTTCGTGTTTACACAGTCAAGTCTTTGTGGTTAGTAGAGATGAGCAGGGAGGGAGCGGGGAGCTCATCTGAAATGTCAGAGCTTCAGACAGACACGTACAGTAGCTCGTGCTTAAAAGTACCAGAAGATCTCATCTATTCTTGCGCATATTGCATCTAACCTAAATGATGGGTACTAACATGATGCAGCAGATCAATTCAAACACATGCATATAAATAAACTGAAAAACAAAAGCTGTTTCACGGTTGAACTCAGGTCTGACCTCAGTCTTGCAAGATTTATGTCTTGCCATCATTGGAGCATGTGCACTATTTGTTTACATGTCACTCCAGCTACCTAAAAATGTTCCTATATGGTCCACACCGGGGCTGTCCTCAACTAAAGAAACTCTTTACCTCAAATTCTTAACCTCTATGTGAGGTTCTTGACTTCTGTGGTTAATTTTGTGTCTTTATAAAGCAATTAAACAATATATTTGAAAACAAGACTGCTACTTAATAAATATA
>JAOWBC010000182.1:6528128-6550705 GCA_028566105.1 Hypoplectrus providencianus
CGTGATAGAATCGCATCGTGGCATGTGAATCGTGATTCGAATCGAATCGTGACTTCTTTGGCAATACCCACCCCTATCTGATATGCATCAAAATCTTATAATTTGGCCATTTTACACACTTAGAGGTGTTTGGAAAACTGGCAATTATTGATATAAAGTCAACATTCTTTAGTATAACTTCTGTCATTTATGGTCAAACTATACTACCAGATGTATCAACATGTGTACAAAGAACAGCGAGTCTGTGTTGCAGCGAGTTCATCCTCCTACAAGAGTCGTTTACAAGAGTGAGACCACAGTTGAGAAACTTCATGCTCACTGAAAAAAATAGGAAATAGGAGACTAGTCTCAAAGTTTCAACCAAGTAAAATTTATTGTCTACAGAGTCCTCAATACAACAGAAACAGTTGGGACAAACTAATTTCAGTCTAAGAGACAAAACACTCCATGGCAGCACATTAAGTCAGTAACATGACTCCAATATCTGGCTTTCTACTGGAGATGATGCTTAAATGTCCTTTTGCTGTTGTCGATTCTCATTTTGATGAACAACAGTTAAAAAAAAAAAAATCAGAAACCTTGAAAACAGAATGGAAATGTTGTAGATCCTTAGTCCTCTCATATTTTTTAAAGTCTGCTGCAGTTCTCTCTTCAAACCAGCAGAGGGTAGACAGTACACATTTCATGCCAAATCCAAAATCACACTCCCCCTTCAACATTTTCTCAGTAACATTTTGGAATAGAAGAGAAACTCATTTGCCTATTAATTTTTTCTCAAAGTGGAAACAAACCTTTGACCATTGCTTCACAGCCTCTGGCAGCTGTGTGGTGTTTACTCCCCCCCCCCCCCTTATCTTTACATGCATGAGCTACATATATACTACATCTTCAATACCTTCAGAGCCACAATAATCACATTAATTCATATATACGGCCTTTGCAAGGATACAGGTAGTGATAATACAGGCCATTCTCTGGAACTGTACGGGGCTGTTTCTCTTTCACAATATTTCTAAATAAATACTTAAAAAATTAAAATCAGATAATCTTCTGATTTATCTGCCAACTGAAATAACTGGGTCACATGCATTTTCATAGTCCCTCAAAAGCTCATTTTAACTCAATAACCATTTCTATGTAAACTCATTTTGTATTTTATGAACCAAGTGAACCAGTTATTTCATTTTTTAAGATAAACAGTTCAGAATCTTATCTTATTTTATAGGTTTTCAAAGACAAAAAACAGTCCCCTTAATCAATTAGATTGACTATACAATGCATGTGACTTAAACATTACCCCATAAATCTTTAGAATAAAATGTTAACAACTCTGGGCAAATCATATCACCAAAATATCATGTTGAGTCTCTCAGAGCCAAAAATCAAAAGCTGTAAAAGAAATTAACCAACTTCCGTGATTTCTCATCCGAACCATTACAGCTGAAGAGTCCCAATGTTCAGTCTACGCTAAAATAACAACAAATGCTCCCAACAGATGAAACTGTAAAATTCAGGTTGACTGTTGTCTGATGCCCTCTGGGGAATGTTCAACACAGTGTGAGGAGTGCTTGAGGTGGTTATCTGTTGGGACAGATTTTTAATCTTCATGGCTTGGGTTCAGTTATTTTCTGCACTGTAATATTTGACTCATAACTCCTTAACAGAAACTCAGAAAGGCCAGGGTTTGCTCATTGTTGCTGGATCATTATTTTGAGATCACAACTTAAATATTTTGTCATTTTGTTTGAATAACTGGTTTATATGTGACAGTGTGAAAGGGTCGACGAGCTCGAGGCCTGAAACTTAACCTCCTTTACCATTTATTTTACCTGTAATGGGGCAATAACGTACACAATTGACATAATGATGTAATAAAAAAGGCTTAAAATAGCAATTGAGAGCATAAACTCATAATGAGAATGTTCACTGAGGTAATAAATCAACTAAGAAGTAGGATTGCTTCTCTATGACTTCTTTTTGCAACCAACGCCCTCTTCTGGCGACAATTAAAAATGCAGCTTTAAGGCACTTCCGCATTGGCTTCACTTTTAATCCCAAAGGTGCCCACTGGGTCTGCAGGGTTCACACTCCCTCAAACACCATCTAACTTTTCACTTAATCTACATCCATTCCTGTTATTTTGTCTCAACCGAGTGTAACATCCTTATCCCTGTTAGTATAATGCATTGTTTCGAGACTATAAATACATGAAGAAGATACAATATGATTGGAGAATGATTTGGGAGGCAAAGTAATGACATAATCAAGTTGTGATCTGGAGAAAACAACTTGACAATGACTAGCAACCTTCACCGATCTGAATTTCCAGAGTTAACAATGCAGAAACCCGCCTTGACCCATGTTGAAATGTTTTCTTATACAAAACATATTTCAAAAAGACAGCAAACTTGACATACAACTATATAGATACACTTACTAAAAAAATATCTTAAGTCAGACAGAACAGAAAAAAGGAGACAATATTAGACAATACTTCTCTGGTATATTGTTACTCTGAAAATTGTTGAAGTCAAAAGCTGCTTTGATCGGTGCTGAGCATTACAACTGGATCTATTCATTGTGCAAAAACTTCCAACTAATGGCGCTGACTGACATGGTGTGCATCTGTGTGAACCGATAAAGGCAACAAAAAGCAAGAAGAAACGTCGGCATGCAGTTGAAGGACTAGCGTCACGCAATAAGGCAACTGAACATCTCGGTTGGCTTCCCTGCCTGGAAGCTCCACAAAAATACTGCTGAACAAAGACGTTCATCAAAACAGAACGAGACAGGAATCTGTTAATGAGCTTTTGGTGTTTTGGCAGTTCTTCTTTCTGAGCAGAACTCAGACAGTTATGTAAAATATCGCAATGGTTTGTCAAGAGTTGAGGTTTACAGCACATGTTCGAAGTGACAGTTTAGATTATTTGCCTGCTTCTACCAACTGCAGCAATAATGTAGTTAATACAGTGACTATGGATAAGTACTGTATAAAACCACAAATGAATAAATCCAAACTATCCCTTTAGGTTAGGCTTTTGTGCTGCTGTTATTTCTTGTAGACCTTAGATCAGGTTTTCATCCTAACAGCTGACGACATCCTGGAAGGATCTGCTTAGTAACTATATTGATAATCATGAACATTTGAGCAGCTTTGTAGACTTTGAGGAGTTTTTGACAGGGTTGCTGGAGTGTCTCAGAAGTTTCATTAGAAACATTTTATCATCAAAAAAGCTGTTCTTATTTTGAGGCGTTGTAACTTCAAGGTGAACTTCTTTAAAACTGAAGCTCGTCTTATTTCTTTCCATCCTTCCACATTAACATTGATGTCCACTATCATGCACAGTTTGTCCCAGTAACCTAAACATTCCAAAAAAAAAAAAAGTTCATAAACGCCCCTTAAAACTTCAATACGACATGCCACAGGGTACAAAACAAGAAGGAAAAACAACTGAAATCAATAACTTGAGAGCTAACATAGCTTATAATCAGTCTAAGGCAAAAAAAAAAAAAAGACAAATAGTGGGTTGGTGAGTTAAGGAGCTTTCTGACAACATACTGTGTGTATCACTTTGTGGACTTAAGTCCTGTAGTCCATACCAGCCCTCTTGGTGGGGAAACCTCTGTTCTCCTGCATGGCCTGATTCCTAGATTGGGATCTACGAGGATGAATGGGGAGCTTTACACTCTGAAGCTCTCTCCTTTGCCGTCAATGTGGCGCAGACGCAGGTAGATGTCCGTGCCGATGCCCTGCATGGACTGTACGGACAGAGAGCCGCCCAGGTACTCAGCGTAGGCCCTGGACGTTGGCAGGCCGAAACCAAACCTGCAGGACAAAGACAGCAGGGTTAACATGACATTAAGCTGCACTGACCTCAGATGATCTGTTGTCTGATAAACATAAACCAAAGTGTAGATGAGCTGTGAAATGCCACCTGCAGGTAAATATGGGTTTGCCATGGCAAACCGCCTGGAGTCAGAAACAGTCATATGGATGTAATGACTCAATGGGTGAAAGCAGGTAGGATCAGAAAAGTTCAGAAAACTACATAACTTCACTGTAATGCAGCTTTAACCTGAACCAGGAAGTTCTCATATCAAAGACAGTATTTAGTAGCCATACAACAATATATTATAACGCAATTATATTATTATATCACAAATTCATCATTATTGTCACATGAGGTAGTTTATGTGTCATTTCTTCTTCATGGTTTTCTATACTTTCACATCCTTACCCATGCATGGGGCTGGACTGGTTTCCACTGTTGGTAATGTTGTTGAAGAAGTTGCTCATGCGGGGGTCCTGTGCGCTCTCCTCGGCTGTGCTGAAGTGGTAGTCCATCACCTTGTCTATAATATTGTGAGGTATGCCACCCCCTCGGTCTGAAATTCTTTTGAAGGAAAAGAAAAGTTAATCTGGAGGCTGTGAGTGAGCCAACTGTGGGCTGGAGTTATGCCCTTCTCTTTGGCTTTAGTGAAAACAAATGCAGCCTGTTTAAAACACTTTAGTGTTGGATACTATCCTTTGAGAGCAGCACTTTCACGCTCTCTCTGGCCATTTTATATTTCAACGGTCATTTTTTTTATCCAGTAGCAACAGAAGAGACATTATGCTCACCTGATGACAAAATCAATGTCATTATTGGCAATGGTGACGACCACATCAGGTACATTGTACGGGGTGTCCAGATGGCTTTCCATGGTGGCCCTGAGGAAGCAAACACATGGATGTTTTGGAGAGTTAATGTCAGACATGTCAGAGAGGGACAGCAGAAAGAAAACCAAGAAAGAAAAACCTGAAATCACTTTTTGAGATTATTATTGATTCCTAATAGTTTTATTGTTACATGTGAGGAGGTACAACCTACTGAGAACTGGATATAACCTCAAACACTCAATGCTTCGATCTAGGGAGCCAGGTTCGACTGCCAATCTCAAAGTCATATCGTCGCACAGTACGTCAGTTCTGTACCCAGAATTTTCTACAAACCATACCATTACATCCCACTTTATTAAAAGAAAATCGCAACAATGTTACATTTAGTAGTTCAAACAACAGGAGTAAAAGGTTTAACTGGAGCTGAAACAATTACTCAATGTTACCTCATTGCATTTTTAAGGAGCTCAGGCAGGATGTAATCCAGAGGCAGAGGGATGAAGGGGAAGCGAGCTGCGACGTGTCCATTGATCCTCACTCTGGGAGAGTTACCGTACTGGTGCTCACACAGACGCCTGGTGACGGTGAGGAACAGTTACAGGTTTACCATGGACACCAGCCAAGTGTGTTAGCATGCAAACACAGCAGCTGAGGCTGATGGGAACGTCATTTTGTTTTGCAGGTATAAAAATATTGCAAACATTTTATTTTGATTTGAAAATGCCAAAGAAAAAGTGAAAAGGTGAGAAGAGATTTTATGACTTATATGTGTCCTAAATAATCCAAATATTTGTTACTAAAGTATGGCAGTTATGTTTTACATGAGCTGATTTTATAGTTTACCAGCTACCTCAAATAATAATTATCAACACATTAAATATTTCCAAGAGGTTTAGTGATTATTAGTCCACAAACTCAATGAAACTTTTTTTGCAGTTACTTTCATTAACTTTCATTTGAACTCTGGAGAAAGCACAGACTCTAAAAAGGTCATTTGATAAGATTACAGAAGGTAAACAAGGATGATAGCTCATATCTCGTTCACAGCTCCAAGCACTAAAACGTGTGTGTTCCTGGGAGTCTATTAGCTGAACTCTGACTTCGGTCAACAAAGAGCTCATACAGAAGCCGAAAGTCATCTAAAGGAGATAATAAACACTTACCTGGCAAAATCCACCCACTTTTCAATGATCTTTTTGGGTGAGAGACGCCTGCATATGATTCCAACAAAATCCGGCTGAAACCAAAACAGAAATACTTTAATTCAAATCTATTCATTTTAAAATAACTGTTATTTATCCTTTACTGTATGCAGCAGATCCTGCTATTCAGTTACGGTAATTCATTCACTTGCTGTAACACACTGAAATGCCATTTACACCACAAAAACAAAATCAAAAATCACAAAAAGATTAGACGTACATTGTCTTCATGGAGAGCAAGGTGGTGTGTGGCCAACATTCGGATTCCCAGACGCGAGCACAGTGTTGTATCCAGGAAGCTGCGGAGGATTGCTTCATCCTGTAAATGGGGGGATAAAATGGTGAAGCCCAGTGCAAAAAAATGTAGTCACAGAAAAAAAATATTAGAAAACAGAGGAATGGGTCAAAGTTCAATGTAAGATGAAAATAAAGACAAACACACACCACAGGAAAGCGCCACGGATGTGCGTTTCCTGAGGCTGTGATGCTATGTCTCTGTCGTTTATAGAATCCACAAACTGCTTTAAATAAGCTTCCAGCTTTTATATTTGCAACCCATCCTTCCGCTTGTATCCTGGAACTTATGTAACTATACTGAACCTGGAGCCGCAGCTCTCACCTGGACGTGTCTGCGACACTCCCTGAAGCCCTGAGCCAGCATGGTGACAACATCTTTGTGGTCATCAAGGAGTTGCTGCACCAGCTTACAGAAACGAGCCTCCACGTCCTGATCTTTGATCTGTAAATGGATAGTCACACTTCCAATCAGCCTCTTAAAGCATGGCATATAAAAGCTCTAGTTTAAAGGCAGACCTTTCATTCAAACCATCCATGAGAGGCTTTTCATAATTTAGGTTAGCAGATTAAAGTGCATAAAATCTCACTTTCCTGGTTTTTAAATTTGAAAAACTTGCACAATTATTTCTGAAGTCCTGTGATAGTGTTTATCCCCAAACATTGTAAGGTTTAAGTTAAAAGGCTAACTTTCGTCAGTATTTTTCCACTGATACATGTACTGTTGGACATTAAATACAGAAGTAGGAGTCAGGAAAGGCTTCTCTCAAAAATAAATGATTATTTCCATTTATGTCTATGAAGGAATGTTTGCACCAGGCACTAAATCCTTCCATCGTCAGTTTTATCATAAGGGAGCAAAGACACAATAACTAAATCATCTGCAAACTTGATTACATGTTTCCTCCCATAAGGACACTGAGAACTTGTTAGTATATAACAAGTACAGATAATGGGGTTTAATCAGCCTTTATTTGCCTGCAAAATTTTGCTCTTTTATTCCTTGCATGGATAAATGTTCATTTTATTGAGTTAATTTTATAATATCTTTCTAAATATTCTGGGTATATGATTTTGCTTCTTAGTGCTTCCTGCTTTTTATTTTTTTGGTGAATAGTTTATTTTGCCCCAGATGTTTTATTAGGGAGATTGTTTGTTGAATGTTAAGAAATATTTTATGCCAGTTTGTTAAAAAATCGATCAATATTCCTCTGAGCAAATAAAAGCTAAAGAATTTAGTATTTAATTGTATGGGATGTTGACCTATATCTTGAGATTTACTTTCACAAACTCTGTTTTCCTCTTCTGCCATGTAAGCATACAAAAATGCCTTTACATGTATGTCAGAAGTATGTTTTTCTCAATTCTGCTGTGCACAAAGCCAGAGGGCGACTTTTCAGAGTATAAGCTCAGGACAAAACAGGTGCCTTAATGTCTACAGTACAGAACAGAAAACATGTTAAGCAGGTCTGTCGTTGTAAGAAGTGTTTCCCACAGGTCCAAACCAAAAGGACACTTATCAGATTTTCCAAAAACTCAACAATAGCAGAAATAGTTTGAAAAGAGCCGAGCTCAACCTGTTCACTGTCCCAACCAACCAGTGAATGACTGAAGAGGACCGACCTGCATTCCAATTGTGCATGTTTACTGAAACTGAATCCATCCTGAACACTGAAACTAAGATTGCATAAGTTGTCAACATTTTTCAAGTGTGTACTTATGGTTTTACAACTTACCTGACCTGAATTCTAGTAATACACATTACTGTAGCAATCAAGCACCAGAAACAATTTCTCAACCTCACAAGACATTTAAATGTCAATACAGAAATCAAATCATTATGAATTTAGCTTTCAATCTATTCGGTCCAGCTGACATATATTTAACAAAAAACTTAATGAGTGGGGTTTGGGGGTGGCTGTATATTAATATTGGCCAAGTGAACAGAAGAACTAATCCTGGAAGTGATGCATGAAGGCAGATCAAAAGCGGGTGTTCACACTTCATGAGAAAAGGGAAGACACTGAACTTATGACACTGTGTGTGTTTCCTGTGTGTGAGTGTTTGTGTGTGTGTGTTAGATACTCACCGGGGGAAAGTCACTGAGCATGTGGTAGGCTCTGATATAAAGTTCATGCTGCAAGAAAGGACAAGAAAGGTGGAGGCTGTAGTTACAACAATTCTCTGTGGTCGTCCATCTGAACATAAATCACACCAGCAGCACAGGCCCCCTGACTGGGCCCCAAACCACCACCACCACCACCACCACTGCCTAGTCCACCTGTGGCTAACATTACATTTTGCCACTGCGTGTTACCAACAAGCCATGCCCAAAAAAAGAAGCTTGATCCTCAGTGACACAGCAGTTTGAATAACTTAAATGACAAACTAGACGTGGATCGGTTGAAATTTAAAACCTGCTTCAAGTCTTGTTTTGATAGATAAGCTGATAGAGTGAAAAAAGCTGCCCTGACCTACATTACAGCTGGTGGCATACAAAAGGAGCCGAGCTTTATGCAATCTGTACAGAGGAGCTCCAGAGAGGAAGGAATCTAGGTGAAAGTTCATCCGCAACAAGACATGCAGAGACAGTTAATCGGGCCGCAGGGAAATGCACTGTTCCCTCACCGAGGCCTGGGAGGCAAACCAGAAACACGTTAATCCAGACTTTGATATGTTTTTAACGCTGGTGAATCTATTTGCTTGCCATTCAGATTGTTTATGGGTTTTTTTTTAGCTGAGGCTTGAGCCATCACCTCCACACCAGGGGGTTTAAAGGAATTTTGTTTGTCCAGAGTGGCATCTTAAAAACTCTTCAGCAATGTGTGTTTCCAGGAAATGTGTCCTGGTTACTCAGGATGTTTCAAACACTTGCCCCCTGGCAGTTTTCATGCAAATGACAAATGACAGTCCCTAGTATTACCATGGGTAGAAAAACACCACTCATGCAACAAAAAAAGATCCCTATTGAATTTTGTCTTGGAGAATTCTTCAGTTTTGTAGATCCTAATGCTGTTATCATTCTGCTCATGGATCCAACTATTTATCATTTACCTTCTAGATTCCTCATCAATTTTCTGCATGGAAGAAGGACTGCCTCCATAGTTATTTTTTCTCTATATCTTAACAGTGTCGATATAGAGGGAATATTTTTACAGCATTTTTTTACATTTTGGGTGTCTTAGTTGGAGAAAAATAATGTAGTAGTCTAATTACAATGAGAATATTGCACTGGTAATGGATGTGTTGCTCTGTTTGAAAGCAGTGGCACTTGTGCATAGCGGGTCAAATACATGGCACTCCTGGAATTTAGACCCATGATGCACAGAGAGATTTCAACCTCTCATGAAATGATTATTTGACATTGCTGCTGTCATCTTTCTGCATGATATGAGGTCACTCTTTTGTCCTTGTCTATTTCATTTGCCTTGCCATAATGCGAAGTTGCAAGATTCCCACAGTGTGGACGCATTAGTTTGATTTCATTGTTTTCAATGAACAAGTGTCACAAAGACATGCAATTATTGATAAACTTGGAGGAATATCCAGTGGATCAGAAAGTTTACTTACTTTCTTTATGTGTGAAACGAAAAAAGTTTACATCTTTACCTGAACCTATCCTTCCTTTTGTTCCCGGATCTTGTAACAATAATAGCTTTGCTTATCTGTAATGGGCCATGTCATGCTGACCTGAATGCTGCTGAAGGTTACGACTGCTGCCATTCCATGTTATACTGTATTATGTTAGAAGAGTCTGAATTTCTGGCACAACTTCCAGCAAGGTCTATGCAGACGGGAAACATCCAATAAAACTGTATACCACCTCACGTCTCTATGCTTAAATTGAATGATATTGTATTGCACACCTGTTCCATTAAAGTGTAACACATCCCCTTTGTAGAGTCCATTTGTCCATATTACAACTCAAATTAGAATAATGTATTCGCAAACTTATAAAAGGAACCATATGCCGATGCCCCATGAACATACACGAGCAGTTCATTGGCTGAAACTGAAAACTTTAAATGTGGTGTACATCTGTTCTCTTCTTGTGAAAAAAGCAGATAATTCACATAACTCATACCAGTAAAATTAGCTCGAGTATCGCAGGGGGCTGAGCTGAACCTTGTGATCCGTGCTCCTCCCCTGCTCCTTACTACTCTCTGTGAAAGCATCATTAGCTAACAGTCCCCTCCCAAGGTTCAGCTATAACACTCCTGTGCATTGGCACAGTTTTCCCTGTCTTATTATAGAATCTGCAGCAAGGCCGACGTGACCTCGCTTCATGTATAGCTCCGGGAGCGGAGCTGGGTGTGTCCTGAGGGTTGTGCTCTTACCACTTGCAGAATGGTTGGGTTGCAGCCAATGATGAAGGGCAAACTGCGGAAGCCCTTGATGCGATGGGCGATTCGTACGGGCAGCTCCTTGTGTAGGTACTTGGCACTGCTCTGAGATCACACACAGTTAACAGTTAGTGAAGAGTCACAGGGATCAAAGACCTTCTCAGTCAAGCTACACCTGGATGAAATATTTACCAAGATGTGGTGTCCATCAGGAGACTTTCCAGAATAAAGCAGGGTGGCTAAGGTCAGCCGCACCGAGGCCTGCGGAGACATTAACACGTCGGATCAGATAAACATTCACAGTCAGGACAGCTGGTCATGCCGTTTAACCCATAGGACCTTTTCCAATAAACATTAATAACAACAGAAAACAATGTGCAGCTTAAAAAACATTTCATGAAGTACACACATTAAAAGATAACTAGTGTAGTCAGTACTCGCAATTGTACGACACCCACGTGCCAGCAGTGATACCAGGAACAAATCTGCTTGTTTAGGGCGGAAATCATAATAATAATAATTCAGAATTTCAATAATCTTCGTCATTACATTTTTGTCTTTATTTGACAAGCTGAGTGGAAACAGGTGGAGCAGGTGGAGAGAGAGGTATAACTGTCAACTGTTACCGTCTGTCAGCGCTGGTACTTAACTGTGTGTCTGGAAAGTTTGGATTTCTATTTTAAGGATGCACAATTTTAAATATGTATAACTGTCTTATAATTCAGCTGTGGAAGAAAACAAATTTCTTTTTTTTTCTGTGCATGAAAAATTCTTGGTGAAATGTTAACAAAGGGATTTTTCGAATCTTATCTTTTTCTTGTACCATGATTCGTTTTCAGGTCTAAAATGTTCTAGTCGGCATATATCTTGGCCTTAACACTGTGAAACCAAATAAAAAGAGCCCGAAATATTCATGTCATGCATTGTGTCAAGTAATGTATGAAGGTAATGAGTTTTTTTTTTATTCTTAAAGATTATTATCTCCATCAGCTTGAACTGACCAATGGTTGAACTGGGTTCTATTAAAAATGACTGAATCTCAAAACTAGGTCAAATTTATCCATTTGAGGCCACAAAGTGTTGAATAAAAATGTATTTTTGTGTGCATGGAGTGGAACAGACTTGGCCAGAGAAAGTCACTAATGCTCATGGGTTCTACGAGAGAAACCTGTAATGTGTCTCCAGGATGAGATTAAATTACCAATTGAATGACCACAGTTACACCTACTTGACAATAATGTGCAACATGATTCCAAGGCAGCCTTTGATTATCACATCAACACAACAGAAACAGTTTAGTATAGAATTACACCAAAATACAAGGCACAGGATGTTAAGAATATGGACTTGTTTTCATACAATAAACCTGTTTGTGAAGACAGCCTTGAAAATACAGATGCCTGGGGGTTCAAAAACATCATGGTCTTATTTATTTAAACTAAGCCTGGGTCTGATCAGTTGCACTCGCTAAGAACCAGTTTATACCTTGCATTAACAAACAATCTGTTAAGACGAGGAAAATGTTTATTAAAACGTATGAATAACTGCAGAGGGCATGTGAAACCAGACCCCATCAGGTCCAGCTCAGAGTGAGATCAGATCTCATGTTAATACCCTGTTCAATACCAACACACCTAAGCCAAACAACTGTTAATTTAAAAAGCTAAAGCTGTGTTTACCCGGCTATCACAGTGTGAAAACCCATGCTTAGCTTAAATAAATAAGACCATGATGTTTCTGAACCCCCGGTAGCTGACAAACAGGACTCACAAACAGGTTTACTGTGTGCCTTGTATGTTGGTGAAATTCTGTACTTAAATGTTTCTGTTTGCTTGCCAAACAGACAAGCAAAAGTGCAAACAATGTAGACATGGAAAATTCATAGGGACATCCTGAACTCACTTCATCCCAATTACATATTTACTTTGTTAGTTATTTAGAGGATGATTATCTTGAGAAGTGAACCCCCAGATCCCCATGTTTGCAACCACTGCACCGGGCTAACCATGTGGGAAAATAACTAGGTGTATTATTCACTTACTGTACTTCAGTCTTTACATATCTGAGTATTTCTATTCTATTACATTGCCTTTAACAGTGACATCTGGTGCTTTTTGCTGTACTACCTTGA
This sequence comes from Hypoplectrus providencianus, assembly GCA_028566105.1. Lineage (NCBI taxonomy): Eukaryota > Metazoa > Chordata > Actinopteri > Perciformes > Serranidae > Hypoplectrus > Hypoplectrus providencianus. Next base: position 6,540,759 of record JAOWBC010000182.1, read on the forward strand.
CAAGTAAAGTTACTTTGTAGATTCACATTATCTATACTAAATTCAATCAACAAATAAATTATGTTGCATTATTTTGGAAAAAGGTGAGACTTTATTCATTCCTTGGTGAAATTTAAAAGCTCTCCAGATGTATAAACAGCAAGAAATAATAAGCCCCACCTTCACCAGCTGCAAGGTTAAATTAACCTGCATATTTATGCTTTAAATAATTAAATCCAAATATCATACACATTATCCAAAAAATGACATTCTGCATTTTGATTACTTTTACTCGTGGTTCTTTAAGTACATTCAAATGCTCATACTTTCATTTCAGCAAAATGTCATATGCATTACTCTTCCTGTAGCAGTGCATTTTACATTGTGGTGTTTGTAGTTTTACGAAAGTAAAATATTATTTTTGCCACTATTGAAGGTTAATGTGTCACAAGTTAAAGTCACAAGACAGAATCTGCACCAGACCAAAATTAGACAGATTTGTGTGATCCTGGAGCTACTGGCTAAATGCCCTCTTATGTTCGCACATTACTGTGTACAAGTACGTGCTTTCATTTGCAGCTGACAATTGGGCTATGGACGAGGGGGTTGTTTTATATTCACAACTGAACTCAACATGCAGCTGTAAATTCCTTCCTCATTTGACTGTGAAAAAATACGTGCAACCCGTGTATTGCGCCACAATAAGTAGAAAAAGCTCACCACCAATATGCAACAGACAGCTGGAAATGATATGACAGACAATGAGGCAACCATGTTTTTGCCAGGCATATAAAAACTCGTTGGAACTAAATTGTTTGAGAATAAAGAGGGATGACCGTTGTTTTCTTTACACAAAAAATCGGGGAGGAAGGGTGGGTGAAATGAACAGTCAATGTGTGACAACATAATTCCCTGAGTACAAATACAATTGCTGACGTCCCACGATTTGGGTCAACTTGACCTCCATCGCTGAAACTTAACACCATGATAGCTTTTCTAGTACGATCAACAGCAGCGATACATTTGTATTTAAAAAAAAAAAAACAACAACTCGCTGGCAAGATTTTTTTTATGGTAATACAACTTAGTCTAAGATAAACAGAATACAGCTAGCTAAATACAATGTTTGTATCCCCTAAATAAGAGAAACATAATGTTCTCGGGGAGAACCCTGATGATGCATTCTCGTCCTTGGGGAAAAATCGGTCAAATAGCGGTTAGACCCACAGTAACGAGACTTTATTTGCAATATCGAAATTGTTGAATACATAAATGCCATGTTTTCATTGGTAACAGCTTTTTTTATCAAGTACAAGAGAGAAACAGAGCTCCATCCTTCAACCTAAATTCCGAGTGCTAACATTATTTTAACGATTAACGGTCGTGGAATGGTTAGATTAGCTTCGTATTTACTGAAGTGTACCTGAACGCAGCACAAGCCTTGCTAACAGCTAACATTACTATGTAGCTACAGCTAGCTTACTCCCTCGTTGCCACAGTAGTACTTTCAGAAGAGTGTATCGGTGAAAAAGTCACATCCCTACCTTTTCCGCAGAGACGTCGATCGCGGACTGGTTGTAGAACGACGTGACAGTCTTCGACCGCTCTCTCGCCATCTCCGAGTATCCCTGCATGGAGGACGTGGACCGAAGTCTGCGGCTTCCCGTGCTTGACATCGGCGGCAGTGTTTTGGTGAGAGGGGCCAGCAGGAGGCTGCCGAGCCTCGGCCTGGCCATGCAGGTAGCACCGCTCAGCATCTCCACCGCTATACCCGCCAGTCCCGGACGCATTTGGAGACGAGCTGTCTGGTGTGAACAGGGCTGCCCTGTTCCCGTTACTAGCACACAATTTCTAGGGTTGCTACGAGGCCATTAGGGTCGCGTCGTAATGGTGCACAAAGGCACGTATCTGAATACAGTAGAGCCAGAGTACAGAAAGGGCTTTGTGCGCATTGGCCAGTGGTGGAGAGATCGCGGCGACGACACGAATGCTTAACCAATCAGCCTGTCAGAGGCGGAGCTAAGCATCAATGCCGCCCCCACCTTACTGATATTATAATAAGCTCAAAATGTTAGCCCCAATATATTCATTTAAAAATATTTATACAAAATATTAATTTAATATAGTAAAATTCAATAAGTTTGAGGACAGTTTTGATTTTTTCCCATCCCTTATGACATTACGTAGCACAAGGTTTAGATTATGTCCAGTCTTGCCAATATTTAAGATATACAGTATTGGAAGACACACAACCATGAAACACTACTTCACAAATGCAGTAATTTGATTTATTAAATGAAGATATTTTTACATCTTCGCAACATGTGAAGTCATGATACAGTGGGAGTACTGTAACATTTTACGGTAGAAGGAATGTGCTTTATTGCATTTATTTTCTCAGCAGTCAGTTAAAAGGCAACATCCCCAGCTTTATTCCTCACTACAGTATTTAATTTTGGGACTGTCCTCAGTGTTATCTGAACAACACACAGTAATTTTTAAAAAGCAGTCACAATGCAAAGAAAATGCAAACCTGGCAAAGGAAAGTAGAAAGCCAAAACAAGAATGAATCTGGGGTAGAAGCACAAAACTAAAATCTGTAAAGCCTAGACAGTATGATGAACCTTTGCCAAGGATTTAAATAAAATACTCAGACTTAAGGGACTATAAAATGAGTAAAATGTAAAAGGAAATGCCTGAGGCAAATTATTGTAATAACATGAGGTGTAGTTACAGATTAACTGCAATCAAGGTGAAGAAGCTCTGCTCCCTATTTTAATATTAGGGGCTAATTCTCAGTAATTCTTTGTTTTCAAGTAATCATACAGTTATAAGAACACAATAAGTATTTTATTTCATATCTGCAAAGAGTTGCCAATAGTTTTCTGACCAAATTCCAGCAAGTCAATGCAATGAGTCATTTTAATGATCAATTATGAATTTGATGCTGTATCTTTTAAGATACATTACTATATACAAAACAAAGAGTTATGTGTCACATAGCAACAATCCACAATAGCTTTCCTTTGGCTACTATTCCCAACAGCAGCAACGTTAAGGACATCAGTATAAAATTCTGCAATGGAAACATTTCCATTTTATGCTATATAATTCTATATTATAATAATAGTATTTCTTCAGTCTCTCTGGATGTTACTTGCTCTGTTCACTGTGGCAAAAGTAACTTTCCACAAACAAGTTATGAAGAAAAACAAAAACAAGCTGTACATCATTACTACAGTCTGAACCTATTGCATCACAGTGTAAAATTGGTGATATGAAAAACAAACCTGACCACATAAATACCAACATTTGTTACACTCTTTTCATATTTTTTTTTACCAGAGGAAACTCCTCACAAAGCTTACATGTTCCAGTCTGTGTTGCTCAGGAAGACTCCTCTCTCTTCCAAACAATCACCATATTCTTGTCACTCAGGGCCACCAGGTAGTTAAGTTCTGGGTCCATTGCTACACTGTTAATGGATGGGCCCTCCACCTGGCCAAGGCCCGTCTTTACTGGTGTTGGCCACTCCAATACCTGCCATCAAAAAGGTCATCCATTAGCAATGTGAACACGCCAAAAACTCTGAGCAATGCCCCCTGATTGCAAAGGAAAAATGCACACACAGTTTAAATATACAGTAGTTTAAAGTTATATTTTAGTTGTTAAACTCTGACAGATGTTTGCCGTGAAGAGTTTAGGTAGTAATTTTACTGCTTGTCAGTTAGGGCGCCCTCCGATTTTATGAAGCAATTTGTCAGGATCTTTTCAGGACATTTTGCAGGAGTGTTTCTTGACAATAGAAGAGAACAGAATCAAAAGCCATGTCGCTGTTTACAGTATACAACAAAATCTAGTCTTTCCAATTTAACTGTAACTTAGAGACTAGAAAAGGAAACACAAGAACATTCTACTAAAAGGCAATAGCACACTTAAAAGTCAATCATATAAATAAAAAATTGCATAGTAAAATGAGTAAATAGTAAATTATGGCGTGAGAGGTTAAAGTATGAGTGTGTCAGAAAGTTAGGTAACAGGCAGCAGGGGTAAACTGTATAAATAAAGAGCTGTAGTGACTGCCAGAGGGCAACAGGTCAAACAGATAGTGACCCAGGTGTGATGGGTCCTTGATTAGGTTACTGAGTCCATCACAGATGATAGCCACACCCATCCCAACTGACTGTACAACAACATTGTCTGGCCTCTTGTTTTAAAAAGCCATTATTTATTCATGTAAAATATGTTCAGTTTCAACTGAAAAAACTTTAATCATCAAATCAATTTTTAGGTATTTCCATTATTAGAAAACCAGCCTCTTAAGTTTGAGGCCTTCCTGGATGCTTGAGGACACTCGTAGTTTTATCTTCCAATCTATTATATAACTAACCTTGGGCCTTCTGTTGTCTGAATATTTTAAAGGACTCCTTTTTTCAGTATTTAAGAAACAGACAATACGTTCAAATCTATGACACATTTGTTGTAGTAGTGTTACCCTCTAAAATGTTCTGAGAGCAGAGATGTAAATAAGAGGGAAGGGGGATACCTCAGTGGGCCCTATGGGTTTTCCAGTCTGGAAACTGTTTTTCTGCAGGTTGGTGATGTGGTATGTCCACAGCCTGCCTTTGTCATCGCCACACACAATGTAGGCCCGACCTAGGGAGAAAAAAAGCACACAAGCACACACCATTTTTTTTCTCTGTTACACAAACATAAAGCTTAGACAGTGAGTCAAGAGCTTATGGCTTGACTGAAGTAAAATACACATTTAAAAGTATGCAAATTAAAAAAAAAACAAAAAAACACAAAGCTCACATTGTACTTTTCTCTTGTGCTTACAAACATATCACTTCCTTTCTATGCTGCATTTGAGAACTGAAAAGTCTGATTCCAATTATTTTCTCAAAGTGATGCAAAAAGAAGATGACTGTAGCATCAATGATGAGTTCTTGGTGACTTGGGACTTACCAGGACAGGTGTTAAGGGCCAGGTAGGGAATCTCAGTGTTGGCCCACTGCAGCTCAGACAGAACCACAGCACAAACTGTCCTGTCCTTCTTATCCGGTCGCTGAGCCTTGGTCCTGCTCCAGCTCCACAGGTAAATGGAGCCATGCATGTAGTTCTTGGAGGCTGGAGTAAGATAAAGACAAGGGACATACAGAAGAAGAGGACATTAGTGCAAATATAAGGATGTTTGAATATGTTTTGTCAAATTCTAGTGTTAAACTACTGATAATGTTGTATGGATCTTTTATGTGAGTCTGTTTTCGAGTTGAGTGCTTCAGGTTTAATGGGTTTAAGGTTTCCACTCACACATTTTACCAGATCAGAGTATCATTTTTTTTATTAGTGCCTTTATTTCTATATTAATCCAACTGTTATATCCACGGTTTTATATAGATCATATGGCTTATGGTTACGACACAAACAAATGTGCAGACAGACACGTAGTCCATTGTGAGTCATGGGTTTACATTATGGGGACTAACAAAAAACACAATTATAGCGCCATCAAGTGGCTGAGTACGGTAATATTTAGTGAGGACATTCATATACCTGATTTTCATTAACAATAAAAGAAGTGCTGAATAAATGACTCTGAATTTCATAATGTATCTAAAGAAGAGAAGACTACAGTGGTATACTGAAAGAGCCTCACTTACCAACTACGTCATCTGTCAGAAAACTCAGGCCATCAATGGTGTGGTAGTCATGGTCTTTGTCTTCATTCTTATATATGGGAAACGTTATCTCCATCTCCTTAGACCTACTGAGAAAATATATAAATGTTACTGGCTGGCCCACATCTACGGTTATATGCAAATTGTCTATCAGTGTTGTGAAAGTTCACAGCTAGCTCAAAGTTTTCTTCATAGAGAATGAAATTTACTTGCTCACAATCATATTCACTCAGTTCACCTTTAAAATAATATGTTCACAATGAGTTTTTTTTTCAGATGTGGCTGACGTTCAAATTCTTTTCTCAGATCCAGTAAGTAAGATCAGGTATCTTCAAGTACTCCTAGCACTAGTCGCAGTTACCTCTTTGTGGTGTTGTTGGTGCCCAGTTGTGTGTTGTAGCAGTGCAAGCCGTCCTCACAGGCAGTCAGCAGGTGAGAGCCGGGGGACGTGGGAGGGAGGCAGATGTGCAGAGGGGTGGCGCTCATCTCCAACACCAGCAGCTGACTGTAGGGACAAACAGGGCGGAAATATATTTTACTGAAATTTAACTGCAATTTAAATTCCTGATAAAGGTTTGACCAGTTTGTTGCTACATGCACTTAATTTTTACGCTTAACTTGGAACTCGCTTTACAAAAACAAACAACAAAAAAAAATCAGCCAAAAAAATAGAAATTAATAATAAGTAATTAATTTTATTGTAAAAGAAACAGTCCTTTACATTGGATTAAAATATTTTTTGGGCTTAAAAAATGGATATAATTCCCCAATTATGAATACTCACACAACTTTGAAGTTGTACTGGCTGTCCACTCCCCCGATGTCCCACATTACAATCTTTTTATCGTATGATCCCGCTGCAAGACAAAATGTGAACTGGTGAAAAAAATACCCAGCTGGGATTATTGCCACAATTGTGATATTATTTACAAAAAAAGGAATAATATTTTGTAATAATATAACACTGCACACTACATTCAGAATGTTTTCACACAAATATTTGGATTTTTTAATTGAGTACTACGACTCACTGAAGAGGAAGTTTCCCTGGTGGTGGTTAAAGCGGAGGACGGACAGCGCCCTGCGGCTGGCTCTGAACTCCCCGTAGGCCACGTTGTTTCTGGGGTGGATCAGTTTGACCAGTCCTCTTTTCCCTCCAGCTGCCAGAATGCTGCAGTGCTGAGCCGAGGCCCCGCCTCCTCTGGACATCAACACCGTGGACCAGGCCAAAGAGAAAAACTCCTGGAAAGATAGATACAAACAAATCAATATCATATGATTATATGATTAAAATTAAAAATGAAATCTAAAACCAATATACAGAAAATACTTGTCTGTAATATTCATGTTTGTTACTTTTGGCATAAAACCAAGCAGCACATCTGCAGAGAATAATGTCTCTTAAATTAGAGATTGTCATTTTTTAGGGCTTGTTCTTTCAATCAGTAAAATGGGTGAGTATAATGTTTGATGCACACTTTAAAACTTTAAATGTTGTCAGATAGCCCTATGTTTACATTAAAAAAATTATAATCAGGAGTCATAGAACACAAAAAAAACAAGTGGAACTGGAAACGGCATTTTAACATGCATGAGACTGTTATAAACAACAACAAATGAACAGTCCATGTAATGTTTTCTCAGGTAATGTCTTTGGTTGCTAACCTCTCCAGGAACTTTGTACTTCTTCATCACCATCCCAGTTTCACAGTCGATCACACAGAGCGAGTCTCCACCACAGGTAGCAACCAACCGACTTCCTCCCACAGCACCTGTAAAGACAAGAAGAGACTGAATTTGTCTTTATTTTCTCTGATGAAAAGGTTTATAGGACAGCTTCATCAGCATGATTTAAGGCCATTTTTATTTTATCTTTAAAGTGTGTTTGAAAGGATCCTGTGGAAGCCCTGTTAAATATGAGAGCATTACCAGTTGAATCTGGCAGCGGCTGGAAAGCACAGGCCCACAGCTGGGTGGAGAGGTCCTCCGAGCTGTCCTGTTTACTGTGGCACTGGAGGACGTGGAGAGGCTTCAGACACACTGGCTGCTGAAGGAAAGAAACATGGACAAAGAGGTAGATAGACAGGGGGAGATAGAAGAAAGATAGTGGGACTTTAATACCATGTCACAGAACTGGAAGCAGCTGCACTAACGCAAAGAGGTGCTTTAATCTGAGGGCTAAGATCAGCAAACTAACATGTTGAATGTTAGGAATAATGTTTGAATGTTCACCATGTCAGTTTAGCATGCTAATTTGCTAATATGAGGTATTCCCAAATGACTTCTGAGTCTGATGGGAAATAATTAGCATCAGCTCATTAAGTCATTAGGAGTCGTCTTCTGGGAGCTATTATTTCAGTACAAAATAACATAGCAATCCACCCAATCATCAAAACTGTAAATGCTTCAGATCTTATTATTTTTAGTTTTTAAACATTAGAATTTATCCTCAGGAGAGCATGGATATAGGTTTAATGAATGACTGGCCAACATCACCATCCTCACACTCAGCACAGACAGTGCTGAGAGTTTACATTACCTGTGTCTTGCTGCAGATCTTCATTGTGTACACTGTGTCAGTATTTCTCTGCAGCTCTTTTCTGCTCTTCGTTTTTATCTGAGCTGCATCGTCCTCTTTGGTTGGTCGCACTTTAGAGCCTCTCTTGGGCGTCTCTGGCCTCGTCTGTCCTCTGGTGGGGCTGGAGGGAGGCTGGCTCATCTTACGGGGGCTCATCCTGATGGGGCTGTTCTGGGTTAGCGTCTGAAGTCTGGATTTGCGAGGACTGGCTTCAACAGGGGATGCTGGGAGATCTGTGCACAGTTTCTTCCTAGGCGTCAGGTTTGTGGAGTCTGTTACTGATGCAGTTTGTTTCCTCTTGGTTGGCGTTGAGATATCCTGAAGAAAGCAAACGCACAAGCTTCAGATCAAGTGGGAAACTGGGCCTAAGGCATGTATAAAATGTGTTTATTTAACATTAAGGTTAAAAGAGGTCATCTTTCAAAATCTTACACAATTCTCTTTAGTTTCAGTCGACTCCGGCCTCTCTGGTTCTTCCTTTTCTGGTTCTGTCAGAAAGCACAGATATTCCTTTGCAATAATCTCCACCTATGAACAAAAAGAGACAAAGAGAAAATTAATAAAAAATTACTGACGGTATCATATGAAAAGGTCATTCAAACATTCTTGAACATACCTTCCACTTGGTGAAGTCACTGACTGAACTGGGTCCAAATTTAACCTGTTTGCAGGCAGTGTTGACAAAGTTTTTCTCCAAGACAGACATTTTCTCTGCTGTGATGGGATCAGGGAGACAGAAGTTCTTCTCCCAAACTGCAATTACCTAAAATAACCAGTTAGTTGTTACACAGCAGGTTTATGCAATAATGAAATTTAGGCAGAACTATTTTCCACCAACAGCACAGACAACTTACAACCACAATGACAGTGTTACATCATTCTTAAAATACATATCTAAGTATGGAGTATTATACAAGCTACTGACAAAACAGACTTAATATTTTACAAAACCGAAAAGTAAACAGTGAAGTTACATACCCTGGCCTTCAGGTTCTCAGTGTAAACAAAGCGCAAGTGGTTGGCGGCCGTGCTGATATCTTTACCATTGTATATCCTAAGTTTAGGCAACAACACCATCAGCTTGTGGTTATCACTCACCTGAGGAAGAAAAACAACATTAAATGTTGTTTGCATATGCATATATTAGGTGATATTGGTTGGCACTGGAATACTAGTAGAGACATTCTTTGTATTACAAAAGGCATACAAAAAAAATTAAAATAAGGCTGCTTTAAAGCAATAAAACCACATTTTTGCTTTGCACAATTACTACAAATTATTGTTCTGGAAACTTGGTCTCCAAAGTTGCCAACAAAAGTGATGGTAGAAGTAGAAATGCCACCAACTTCTATCCATTATTCATACCCATCTATCCCCAGCAGGGTGTCAGGAGCTGAAGCCCAGCCCTGCTCACACTGACAAAAGGCAGGGACACCCTACAGTCTATCACAGAGCAGACACAATAGGAAGGCAACATCCACACTCAAGCCTCTTTCACACATCGTTTATGATGAAGTACTGAGATGGGCTTTCAGGCACTGTTAGTGGTTTTTCATTATTCATGCCTGCACCACATTTACTCTTTCACATTGTCTCACCAGATTGTGCTGAATGAATATCAATCTCTTTTACCACGATCTGCAAGTTTGGGTTTGAGGAAACAGACAGTGAGAATACACAAAGGAACAGGAATGTCTTTCCATGACCAT
>JAOWBC010000182.1:6550805-6561369 GCA_028566105.1 Hypoplectrus providencianus
CACGATCTGCAAGTTTGGGTTTGAGGAAACAGACAGTGAGAATACACAAAGGAACAGGAATGTCTTTCCATGACCATAACCATTTTTACAACTGTGCCATAAATAACCCCCTGAAACTGTTGACAATAAAAAAAGAAAATACAGAGTGATCATTCATGTCCTCACAGTTATATACAGGTTGTCCTCCATCTTGAGCTCTTCTATGCCTCTTAGAGACTCCAGAGAGGCAACATCCTCCATCTGGTTGTCGCTGAGGTCCAGGTAGCGAAGAGCGGGCAGCTCCATGTTCTTGGGAAACTCCTGAAGGCAGTTTCCAGACAGATCCCACCGCTCCAGGGACTGGAGACGGGACAGCAGGCTGACCGGCAAGTCCTCAGCCTTCAGTCCCATCCTGGAGAGACTGAATAAGAGAGAGTGTCAAGTAAGTGCTTCCTCAAGGTGAGCAAAATTAACTAAAACATGTCATGTTGTAGACCAATAAAGCAAGCATAATTTTAAGGAAAATAAAACCATGCTTACTTCAGTGTCTTGATCTGCTCCAGTTTTTTGGCTTTTGGAGAGCATTTCTCCAGTAAAAGTTTCTCTGTAACTGTTGCCATTGGTAATCTGTAGAAAAGACCAGAATTGAAAAAATTAACATACCAATGAAACCAGACTAATGAGTTATGAGTTGTATCAGTGTGTTCTCTTCTATTGTAACATTGACGCCTACAGCTCTCTGACCACACCAAGTATCACTGATGGGTGTGTCCAGATACTCTGCAACACCTCTAACACACCAAGGGGCACTGACCACACCCTGAGTGCTGTTCTCTGCAGCAAAGAGGACAAAGGACCATTTCTAAACGATTGTAATGATTTATTAGAAAACACAGGCCTGAAAAAATATATACACAATGCATTTGTTGAGAAATAATGAATGCAAACATACAGAATGAAAACTACAAATAGCATCCCTTGGACTATTATTATCATTATATTATTGTGCAATGCACATATTGTTATACATCTTCCTGGTAATTTTGTATATTCTGCATTCAATACTTTCAAGGTCTTAACATTTTCATCTATCAAAGCCTTTATCACCACATTTAAATAAATAGACACTTATTTTATTAGTTACTTATTCTAAATCATAATGGTTACAGTATGGCCCAGTATGCTAGGTTTTTTTTATACTGGAATGGGTAATACATTGAGTAAAAATGGGCTGCCCTGCCTTGTGCTGTTTTTATGCGATCCAATAAATAACAATGGTTTCTGCAATAAAACGTTAACAGGGAGTGTTGTCAGATTTGCACCATTGGAGAAGAGGTCATTTAACTGAGACAATAACAAAACAACACACACGTTTCAGCATGAGCTCTGGGGTTTCTGCCTCACTAGCCTTTAAAACACAAGCCTTTAAAACGTGGTTTGTTAAACTGGTTAAAAAAATATAGACATTTGTGTTAGGCCGTGTTACATTTATAAGTAAAAGTTAATTTCTCTACAACAGAGGCTGGCTAGCCACGTTGGGAGCACACTTTGCCCGGATCTCGAAGCTACTACATTGACAGTACAATTATTAACGCTTGTATTCCTAAGTTTGAATTCAAAACAAATCATTTATCCCCTGAAAGCATATGTTTGTAAAAAAAAAAATGTAGTAGACATGGATAATAACGCCTTACCGACACTTCTTCAGAAGCTGCAGTCGTCTCTCTGCTGCAGAAACCGAGCTTTCCCGGGGAAACTCACGTACATCCGGTGGGCGTGGTTTAAGTAGCTTTAAAAGTTACGGGCTATATTTCCCTGAGCTCAGTCTGCCAGGTTCAATGTAAGGCCCAAAGGCAAATTGGTTTGCTACAGCCTGGTTCCAGCTGTGGAATACGTAGGCATACGCGTGGATGAATAAATAATGGAAAATATGAAAATCCAATGTGGCAACTTGAGAGCCCAATAAACAAATGCTACACGTAGACAACAACATTAACAATTGACATTTACACACTCTCTCTTTTTATATATAAGGGGTATCATAGTATAATTTATAACGTGTAATAACAGTTTTTATTACATTTAGATTCAGGGGTTTGTAAATAACGTTTCGGTAGGTGGCGATGTTTATCTGTTTTACAGGTTCGTCACCTCCATACTAACAGAGGAAGAAGATGATGCAGGATGACTGCTCCTGACAGCACTGACGGTGTGCCTCCATGTGCTTGTAAAGGCATCCGGCGGTGTCTCAAGTGTGAAAAGTTAAAGGGAAAAGAACAATTGGAAGCGAATGAACCTAAGGTAGTGACATTTGACTGAAATCTATATTTAATATTCTTTTTATCAGCAGGAAACGGACGCAGCTGTGGCTGCTAGCGCCACTCAAACAGCTACGGGAGCCTTCATAGGACAATCAATTTGTCAATTGTCAATGATTTTACTGAACTAGTCGTACGTATTTCTTGTTATAAAAAAGATATTATGTGACGATAATATGTCTCCTTTACACCAATATAAACAACTTCCTTCATATCCACATTAGATTAGAGAACGGTTAGATAGAAATTTAGATTAAAAATGAAATTCACCTTAAAAACAATGATGCAATATTAGAGATTACACAACTGTTTATAGTAGGCTGTATAGTTTGAAACGAGCTCCACTTTAACCAGCTGCAACATTGTTTGACAACACAATATTTCATATAAACTAATACAATTATACCATTTACATTATAATTTGCATTGCTGGAAATCATTCTGCATAATGAACACTACTACTTTTGGTCCATTAAGTATAATTGTTGCTGGCCATTAACAAATATATATTTAAGTTATCTGTATACACAATTATGGTAACTAAATTGATAATGGCTTCTTCGTCCACCACTGCAATTATCTCTGCTTGGCTGCTTGATAATGCACTTCCTGAACTTGAAGTGACTGTTATGCATATTTCATCCTGTCAAAGTGTCCATCATCAAAAATAACTGTAACATTAAGATTATGTCTTATCAATTGAGGCTGTACTTTACATTCTTTCTTTCTTTTTTATGTCTATGAAGATTGTGCATCATTTCCTCTTTGATCCTGAGACGAAGCTTGCCGTTTGCAAGGATGCCGAAGCTGCGTCCTTCCCGTTTCCTGGTGTCTTCCTGCGGGAGAACTTCATATCAGAAGAGGAGGAGAAAAAGCTGATTAGCATGATGGACCAGGATGTGTGGATTGAATCCCAGTCTGGTCGAAGGAAACAGGTTATGTGGAACACATGTTGTTTCTGAATAGCAACAGCACGCACACACCCACATGACTGAGGCCAAATTATATCTGTTTGTTTACTTTCTATTTAGTTCTCCAGGCTCATGCTTCCCAATTACAACAGATCAAGGGCTTGAAGACAAACATCACATTGTTTCACTATTAGCTTGTTTGTCTTGTCTTTGAGCAGTCATTCTGATCAACTGAACAAGACTTTTTTTCATTATTTTGCAGGACTTTGGCCCAAAAGTTAACTTCAAGAAAAAGAAAGTGCGTGTAGCTGGCTTCAATGGACTTCCTGCTTTGAGCCAAGAACTAGTGCTTCGAATGCAGCAAGAATCAGGTCTATCAAGCTTTCACCCGGTGGAGCAGTGCAATCTGGATTACCATCCTCAGCGAGGCTCTGCCATCGATCCACACCTTGACGACTCCTGGCTTTGGGGAGAGCGCCTGGTCACCATTAACATGCTATCAAACACTACACTCACCATGTCCCTGGCACAGGGTCTGCCAGAGTTGGGACTAGCAGGGGAAGTCCATGTAGCTGTGCCTCTTCCTCGCAGATCTTTAGTTGTGTTATATGGCGAGGCCCGACACAGATGGAAACATGCCATTCTGAGGGACGATATTAAGGAGCGCAGAGTGTGCAGCACCTACAGAGAGCTTTCTGCTGAGTTTTTACCTGGAGGGCAGCAGGCAGAGCTGGGAGCTCAGCTGTTGAACATTTCCTTGAGCTTCCAAGGAACTCCAATATAGGCTCATCTGATGAGGGAGGCTGGAAGAAGGTGTGCAGTCTCATTGGATTACTTGATAATACAATTACAAGATGATTGGGGAAAAAAACACTGCACAATAAAACTGAACGATTTGCACATCATTTTCAACCGGAATTAAGTAGAATACGGTTCAAAAGATGGAATATATTCAATGTTCAAACAGATAGAAACTGATATTTGGAGAAACATGACTCCTACACTGGTTGCCAGTTTTATACAATCCTACAGCGTGAAAACAGGATTAGAACAAAAACAGTCACAGAAGTTAATAGTGAAAAGATTTGGGCCCTGAAAAGCCTTGTTTGCCAAGTGTACTTGAATGTATCGACAGGTTTTATCTGATTATTAATGGTTGTGTCCACCATAAATCACCCCATTTATCTATTTTTCTAAAACTGGATAATAAGGGCTATTTTTTTCCTTTCAACTAGCAGTGTATATCCCAGAAAAGTCATTTTGTTGGGATGCTGTACCACAGACTTCAATCTTTTAAATTTGTTTTTACATAAAATAAAATATTCTTTCATTCACTTTGCCTCACCTTGATTTTTATGTAGAATATGCATTTGCATTTCATGCCATTTTGGCTGGAACAGCTGGGCCTCACAGGTATTATCCCCACATGCACCAACCTACATGTACATGCTTGGCTGCATCTTTGGTGGTTCAACTGTAATAGGAAGAAGTATCCGCTGTTGGCTCCAGCCTATCTAAGCTGCTACAGAACAGAGAAGCATCATGGTCGAGAATAGGCTCCTGATGTGATGATCGTCCTCCTCCTGCTGTGCTGCTGTAGCTAAAGTAATTCAATCTAGCTCCACCTCTACCAGCTGCAACATAAGGGTGATAAACAACATGCAGTACCATTATGTTAAACATTCAGAAATGGGATATTTTGCATAATTCATGCTTTTACTCTAATACTTATGACAATTAATCATACTTTGGAAATAATACTTGTACATGTCCTGCATTTACGATGTTGATAACAGATAACAGGTAGCGCTCTTCTAGTTGTTCTTAAATCCCTGCTCAGCTCAATTTAAGGTTGGTGCAGCTGGGGCCCCTCAGCTGTGGAGGGGCATCTTAGATGTGTAAAATTATATTTTTTATATTGCTTTGGACATTTTTCTTTTCTTCTGATTAGTGAGATTGTAAAAGTGATTACAGAGAAACTGCTGCTATATCATGTGCAATCTTGCAATCTTATCTTCATGTGCAATTATGTTTTTTAACATACTACAACCATTTTCTTACTTTTTATTACAGGGATATATTTCAGCATGATCACTTGTCACTGTTTGATTTATATTCTATTCTTGTGTGTATTATTACTAGTATTTTTATTGCGGTATTTCATAGTATTGTTATACATTTTGCATGGTATTTCTAAACACTTTTTCATATTCTCTAATTGTATATATTCTTTTTGTATCTGTAAGTGACCTCATATGGCATTTCATTCTACTTGTACATTAATAATAACAACATATCCCTCTCATTTGACTCTGACCTTATTTAATCTTAATGTAATTACACATTGTATAGGGTTTGATATTCAATTTTTATTCTGTCAATCCTTTAATCTGAAAATCAATTTGCCCCTGGACTTGAAAAGTGCTGGAATATTATCACTATTATTGGTTATCACCTTATCACCATCACAGCAGTTCTGCTTGTTCATTGACCATGCCCTTATTTTGAAGGCCGCGGCCGGACATCCTTGTTTACTCTAGCTGCTGGCTTTTCGTTGGCTGGAACTGCTGCACAACCTGTTTGTTGATCGCTCTATGTGGCTTATTAACACCCCGAGTTTATTATAAGCCGGGTTGATTTCTCAGGGGACTTTAAGTTGCCGTCGCCGAGAGAAGACAGCTATCTGTCAGCCAACAGACACAGCAACATAACGAGTATGTCCTACGCTTGTATTTGACGACGGAATTAAACTGAGAAGAGGCTTTTCAAATGTAGCTTGTTAGCTAGCTGCGTCGCGTACAGTGTACACACAGCCTTTTTGTTCTGCCCATGAACAGCCTCTGCATGACAAATTATCAAAAGTGTTGAGTACAGATAGGGCGGAAAAATAGCGACTGATTTGTTGAAAAACGTGTCAGGATTAATCCCTGGTTGTCAGTCCTCAGCCCCCGGGGATAGCCCCCGGTCGCCGACCGAATTAATGGCCGGAAATCCGAGGAGGGGCGCCGGTCTCATCGGCTTGATGAAGGACGCCTTTCAGCCCCACCAGCAGCCTCTCCAGCCTCACCAACCTGCAGTGGTCGATAAGAAAATGGTGGAGAAATGCTGGAAACTCATGGATAAGGTATTGGCAAGGTCTTTGGGTTAAAAATGTTAAAAACTCAAAATATGGAACTGAAAATGAGTCACTTGACACTTGTCAGTAGTTTTATGTCAGGAAAAACATCCCCTGTTCCCTCTTTTTATTATCACTATGAGCAAACAGCTGTTTCTTCTTAATGTTACACTCCACGTTATTACTGTATACATCGTTACAACTTTTTTTTAAATTATTATTATTTTCTTTTCAACCGCAACCGAGATTCCAAAAAGATTGGGACGCTGTGTGAATCAAAAAATAAAAATTTAATTTAATTTAATCAAATTCAGAATTCAGTGCGCGTTAAATGTTTTTACCAAAGAAAAAAAAAGTTTCATTTTAAACAAACAAAAAATAAAAAAATGAATCCATACAATAGAAAGCTGTAAAAGCTAGAGGAGGTAATAGATAAACAACACTCAACAATCTTTAGTATAAAACTTTGTAATGAACTTACTCTCTGCATTAATTTCACCTTCATTAGGATTTAGAAGGTGACAAGAACAGCTTTGGTGCTGCATTTAAACCTTAACATGTCAGGAATACCCCGTTAGTACACAGTTATTACAATCAATAGTTCAGGTGTATTGCTGTTGTTGCTATTTTTCTCGTCTTCAATGAACAGTTGGGTTGTTGATGTGGGATATAAGATGCAAATGTAATGATTTAATTTATTGCGATTTTTACATTTCATAGGAAAACCCATGAAGATCACACCAGCGTGTAAAATCTTAGTCCAACAGTTAACACTTTTATGCAATCAGAACAGTGAGATCTCTACTTGTATTTATCATAGTCCATTTAACATGCGACATCCTTGTATGATTTTTTTGTGCAGTCTATCCGCTACAAATCTTTGCCTAAACTGGAAAATGTAAAAACAAAGTGTCAAGTACTTGATTTTATCAGTATTGGGGTTGCAGTGGTATACTGTTACTGGTAATCATATCGAATACATTAGCTTATTTATTGTATTAAAAAATACATGTGCATCTTCTTTCCCATCTCCTGCTTGTCAGACTAGGGGCACACACAGACATTCATAATAAATGTATGTATTTCTTAAGTGAGATTACTTTTTAATGACCGCACCGCTTTTTCCTAATATTTGCTTTTCTCTGAAGATATTCTAACTTCAGCTACAATAAGGCATTTGTTCTGTTAATCATGCATTTTTTTTTCAATCCTTTACGTGTCATTGAAAAAGATAATAATTTTAGTGTAATATTGCCAACCATAATACTGATAGTTATCAAACTATGAAAACCATAGTGACTAATAACAATTGCATTATATTTAACTTCATGGATTCATTTAGAAAAATGTCTTGCATTTATTTGTAGAGCTTTCTAAATATAAGGTATGACAAAATTAAACCATGCAATTAGAGCATGATAGTGTATGTGTGTTGTCGGTAAAGAAAACTTAATATTTGCCAATCAATGAAAAAGGTGTGTGTGTTTGTTCTGTGGAAAAGAAAATGCAATGTTTTGTGTATTTTTTGCTGACTGCCACTCCTGTTTATCATTTCCACAAACTTAACCGAGCTAGACAGAAGAGAGGAAAGTAGAGAGAGATGAAAAGACAAGAGTTCACAAGAGATTAATTCAGATGGACTGGAGTAAAAAGAGAGTTAGATATCAGATAAGACCGTACAGTAAACCATTTGCATGCCTGTTGTGCAGTGTACTGTGCAGAGAAGTGGCTGCGCTGCCTCATTCACACCTACAGTTTGATGGGACGTCACATGGCACTAGCTGATCCGTTTCGCTTTTCAAAAACATTTTTAAAACCTTGTCATATGCTTCCACTTAAGACTGCATGATCATACAGTATTACTTTAGTATATTGCCTTCCAATGGAATTTTAGTAGATTATAATAAAAAGGTAGAGTATTTGTTATTTCTGTGAGTTATAATGCAGAATGCATAAGATTGAAATGCAAAAAATCATGATGTTGCATGATTAGATGCAATAAATATCAACATTGTCATCCAACCATTCTTTTCCCACAGCCCCTGAAATAAACTGTAAATGTATTATAAATTTTCATGTTGTAAAGCTGGGCAAACATTAACACAATCTTTTGCTCTCACAGTTCATTTATTAATATCTACTGTCCATTGGCAAGAAAAAAAACCTCATCCTTCCTCTTTTCACAGCCCAAGCAGCAAGTGCCTCAAAAATATTTTTAAAATAAACAGCCAAATTCAGGATGAAGTCAGCTTTAACTACGGCTCAGCCATTTATGGAATTGTATTTTCGAATACAGTTTTAGCCTTCTACGATTATGAAGATAATCAACAAAATTAGTATTGTGATGCATTTGTTTCACAGTAGTGCTGTGTTTTGTTTTTTTTGTTCTTTTAATTTTTTTCACCCTTTCCTTTACAGCAGGATTTTTTGATCACATTTATTTTTATGTATTATTGTTAACTGTGAGTTTTATAGTTTTCAGTAGGTTTTGCCAGTGCATTTCCATTAGAACATAACATTTAGTTATTTATTTATATTAATATATATGTTTAGACATGAGGAGTGAAAATAATAAAAATTTGGTTAAGAAGGAGCCACTGGCAGAGTAGAGTGGACCAGTCCTTCGACCGAAAAAAAGTATTGCGTGTCATTTTATTTGCTAGATTTTGACTCGCACACCACGCTGTTTGTGTTATCACTAATAGTGTATCGCTTAAGATTTGACTTGCACTTGTGAACTTTTGCTTGTCATTACCCCTTCAGTACACAAAGTGGCGCCTGGCTTGAAAAATGACGAACCCATCCTTCATCCCTGTGTTTTCTATCCAGGTGGTGCGTTTGTGCCAGAACCCCAAGGTGGCGCTGAAGAACAGCCCGCCCTACATCCTGGACCTGCTGCCGGACACGTACCAGCACCTGCGCACAGTTCTGTCTCGATACGAGGGCAAGATGGAGATCCTTGGGGAGAACGAGTATTTTCGCGTGGTCATGGAGAACTTGACCAACAAGACTAAGCAGACCATGAGCCTTTTTAAGGAGGCAAAGGAGAGGATGTATGAGGAGAACTCCCAGCCCAGGTAGGCGCATACCCCGATGAAATGTCATTCATCCCTTGGGGAAGGACATAGGCAGGGATAGAAAGTTGTGAAGTGGGAAGAGTTTTTGGGAAACTGGCGGATGTTATTTAGATCAGGCTTATCAGCATTTGAGTTGGCTTAGTATTCATGAAATGAGCCTTGAAGATCATGATGGTATAAAACTGCCTAAATGTCTGACTGCATGTGACTGAAGCCGCAGGATCATCTCAAAGTTAATTCTTTACAGATTATATGGTTTTACTGTGCAGAATTGTGCTTGGTATTGGTGATTTACTGTATCTTATCTCAGCTAAATGCTAAGGCTTTTGTACATATTCAACATATTTATAAACTTTTCCAAGCTAAATCTTTAGTAGTTTTGTGTCCTCTTGTCTGCACAAGAGCATGAAAAAGAAACATCAAAGTACATTTATTTTTAATCTTTTGATAAGCATTCAAGTTGACATAATTATTAACAGACTTTAAACAGGTCAGATAACTACTAAAAAATACAGCGATTTCTACTTTTTTATGTTTTTGAAAAACACCTAGATGCAAGGTTGATAAGAACTTTCTACACACACTATTCTTACTTTTATTATCACGGTTTCAAAATCCAACCTAATGATATTTGGCAGAAGTACACCTCCCACCCATGTGAGCCGAGGTAAAATTACTGAAGTGTACTATGAAGGCATGATTAAACTGTCGCAATCAAATCCACTTCCTCCATTTCTCAGAAAGTCATGAGTAAGCGAAAGTTCATCCTTCCTCTGACGCACTGATTTTTATCAAGCATTTCGTCACAGATGCTCTGCATCAACAACTATTGTTAAGATTAGAAAATGTATTAGTCACCGGGGGCTTTACAGAGCAATAGTGTTACTCCTTTGTGTTCTCCTTCCCCCCTCAGCAGGTGAAATCACTCGTGCTGCTCCATCCTTGTGAAAACAGTGGACTTCCTTAAGATGAGATGTAGTCCATAGCTCAATACACAAATAAGCACATCTTTAAAGATATTCATCAAACCCTCTAAACCCAGAGTAGCGTCAGGATGTTTTGTGTTTTTTTGCTCCTGTCACCACATTTTACTCACTCTGTGGCCTCATTTTACTCACTCTGTGGCCTCATTCACAGACATGACCTGCTTCTCTATGAAAGCAT
>JAOWBC010000182.1:6561469-6572037 GCA_028566105.1 Hypoplectrus providencianus
GTTTTCCTGTCGAATGCATCATCACACATGGTTTATTCATGGAATTTCTAAAATTTTGGTCCGATTGTAAATTTGACTTCTAGAAAACAATTTGAAAAGGGATAGTTGTAATATTTCAAATGTTTTTATCCAATGAAATATAATGTTCAGTCCATATCTTGTGTGTATAGCCTTTTGAACACATTTATTTTCTTTTTTTTTGTTGTTGTTGCTTGTTGCAGTCAACGGGAATGCACCTGTATTCATGATCAGGCGGAGCAGCAATTCAAATGCTCCATAAATTATTTATTTCACCACAATAACAAGACAAACAATATTTTGTCTCTAACACACAAATAACATAATGCTGCTATAACCTTAAGGAAGCAATTCAATTTTTTGTAATCTTGTGAATCATTTTAAGATTTATTTATTTATTGTAAGGGTGAGGCTGTCATAAAACAAAGAACATTTGAAGCTTACTTTTGGAAAAAGATCTAAAGCATATATACCCTAAAGCAGAACATTTTAAAGTATGAATAGCATCTTTGTATACTGGAGCATGAGTGCAACTGACAAGCGTTTAGAGGAACTGAATAGTGGGAGGAGATATGTACGGTACTTTTTATATATTTAAATAATGTATATCAGTAATTAAATAACTCATTCATAGTTGTTTTCCTCAGCCTATTATCCTTATGATCATCAAAACTCTAAATATTACAACTAAATCTGAAATACTATGCATCCTAACTTGTACTTGTCTCTCTCTGCTCTCACTCAGGCGAAACCTTACCAAGCTGTCTCTGATCTTCAGTCACATGCTGGCAGAGCTAAAAGCCATCTTCCCCAACGGCTTATTTCAGGGGGATAACTTCAGGATCACCAAAGCTGACGCTGCCGAATTTTGGAGGAGGTCATTTGGGGACAAGTGAGTTTTCATTTTAGGTGTCTTTAGGTTAAAATGTATTATTACAAATCTATATATCTGTTTCTTTTGGTTGGTCCTGGTAAACTCAGCAGGTGTTTACATGCAAGCTCAAGCTGTAATCTGTCATTTCGTGATTGGGCTTTGTTGGAGAACTTGGGTTTGTGAATGAATTTAACTCTCAGTTTTAGCCTTTCATTCACACAGATGCTGTTTGGTAGTTGCTGTCTGAGGTTTAGGTTTTGCGAAGCATAATGTATAATATACAGTCTCTAATGAATGGTTAGCTCTGTACAAACCCTATAACTTTCTGGCTCCTGCCCTCCCATGTGTCTTAGGACCATTGTACCTTGGAGGACATTTCGTCAGGCTCTTCATGAGTTTCACCCGATCAGCTCGGGCTTGGAAGCCATGGCTCTTAAGTCCACCATCGACCTCACCTGCAACGACTACATCTCTGTGTTTGAGTTCGACATCTTCACCAGGCTGTTCCAGGTGAGGCTCAGAACTCCAGAGCAGTCTGGGAACGTCACTGATCTTTGTAGTACTACAGTGACGTTTTAGATAAAAGGCAAAAACAGTCATTAATAGCCCTAACCGGTGGATTGCAACACAATTAGCTTAAATATTTGTGTTGAAAGCACAAGTGGAATTAATAAAAAAACAAAGAAAAAAATCCTCTCCAAATCCTCTAAAACACACATTTTGTTGTTGTTTGTGATTGATATGTTTAATTAAAAATATAAATTTTAGGACAAGGCAATGGTTTACAGTTAAAGCCATGTTTTTCATTTCATATTTGTATGTACCAAAGTGGCTGAGAAATTTGATGATTATTCCTATTTTTTTATGCGGATGAGAAATCTTTCACATTCTTTGCAGTTTTGAAAAAAAAAACCCTCCGATTTAAGGAGGTAGTTTTGAAACACTGCTTAGATTTTAGAAGGTGTGTTTAAGGCAGACTAAGGTCTTAATGGGTTAATGAGTTCAGAAAATAAAAAAAATAAAGGCTGCTGTACTGTAGTAATTTGGTCTTTTGTTTAGTATTACATAATAAGACGAGTTAACTTCTGCAATAAATGTTTTGTCCTTTAGCAAATTCAGAATCAGAAGATTTCTGTCTGAACAATAAAAAATCTGCTACATACAATAATTCTACATGAAGTCTTAAATAGTGAGATCTGTTTCATGAACTCTGCTTGTCTGTGTGTTTGTTTCGTGTAGCCATGGTCGTCTCTTTTAAGGAACTGGAACAGTCTGGCAGTCACGCACCCCGGGTACATGGCCTTCCTGACCTACGACGAGGTCAAGGCTCGGCTGCACAGGTTCATCCACAAACCTGGCAGGTGAGACACAGGCGAGCTCTGAGACTTGACATGAATCATGATTTTAAACGTTTTGGATTATTCTAAGATGGCAATTTCGAGTGTCAAGAGTTCCAACTGCAGTGAACATGTTGTTGCACTTGATCTCTGCCAGTATGTATTTACTGTTGTGGCTGAGACAGTTGTCTTCTCTCACAGCTACATCTTCAGGCTGAGCTGCACTCGATTGGGCCAGTGGGCTATTGGCTATGTGACAGCTGATGGGAACATCCTGCAGACCATCCCGCATAACAAACCACTCTTCCAAGCCCTCATTGATGGATACAGAGAGGGATTGTGAGTTGCACTACAACACTGTTCCACTCGATCCATAGCCTCAGTATGTTGGAAAAAAAAAAATCATAATTTTACTAAAAAGTTTCTAAATATGCAGGAGTTTGACGCAAAAAACAAACAATATAACATTTCAAAGAAAGAATGTGTTATGTCGACAAAGTTTCTTGAAGTGAATCCACAGAGAATTCCTACCAATTTAGTTTCTCTCAGCTGTATGTCGCTGTTTTGGTGACTTGTTAGTCATTGTATTTGTTTTTACGGAGAAGTTAAGCAATTTCACATAATCCTAACAGTGCCTGTGTGTTTATGTGCTTGTCTAGCTATCTATTCCCAGATGGTCGTGCACAGAACCCAGACCTTACAGGGTTGTGTGAACCGTCTCCACAGGACCACATCAAAGTCACTCAGGTTTGTTTTTCATCTGCACAAAGTCACACTGCAGTAGATGCATACATGCAAATCAGTGCCACCATGTTTTGCTATCACATATAGACCTTTTAATGCTTTAGTGCATCAGCCTCATTTTTAACAGGCTGTGCCTCCTCTTCCTAACCTGAACCCTGCAGGAGCAGTATGAGCTGTACTGTGAGATGGGCTCCACCTTCCAGCTCTGCAAGATCTGTGCAGAGAACGACAAGGATGTGAAGATCGAGCCCTGCAGACACCTGATGTGCACCTCCTGTCTGACCGCCTGGCAGGTGAGATTGTCGACACACTAAAAAGTTTTATTACAATGCTCTTGAGCAGCATTGTAAATCCACACGGTCAGAAGGGAAATCCATCTTAATTTATTGATGCACATTATTTTCATCCAGGCACTGCAAAGTCAGTTATGCTGTAAACCAACATTGACCCTAAACATTGCTTATCTGCCTTTTCTCATAACCATAAATTCTGATATAACTCTGTTTTGATTATAATTATACATGACATAAATATTTCAAATTGCTTCCTCTTTTACATTTTCTTTTTAACATGTAAACTACGGCCAGTTACACTCAATGCAATTAAAGACTTCCAGGCATAATCCTAACCTGCCATTGTAGGCTTTTAATTTAAAACGTCTACAAGAACTGTGGAGTTTCACCATAGAGTTTTACTGACAGTTGCTTAACATTGAAAGCAAAAAAGGAAGTGAGCAAGTGACTGAAAATAGCTGGCCTCTCAGAGAAGCAACATGGCATGAATGTTTACGGATAGCACCCTCAAATAAGATCATGTTAGAAATACAGCATCGGCAAAAATCATCTCTTATTATAAAATGGCACATTGGTGATTATTTCACAGGGTTAAATTATTGCTCACAGACTGTTTGGTCAGAAGTAGAGTCAGTGGCACCTGCCATGGATCTGATGTTCACGCCGAGACTTAATATGAAAAAATTAAATGGACTTTTTTCCTGAGGCAATAATACGGTTATCTGTTGTTGCTGTTATTTTGGCAGTTCCATCCCTTTGCAGTTTCATCAAATGTTATGTTCGCAAGAGTTACGAGTATATTTTAAAGTTGTACAGGGTGGTGTTTCACACCTTCAAACACAGAGACAGATCTGCTTTTTGTTTTTTTGTTTTTTTGCATGTGTGACCAAAATGGGCGCACTCTGAAAGCCTGTTAGTTACAGTCTTAATTTCAGAGCTACTGTGATCTATTTTTAAGTTCAGTACAGATGAGGGAATTCACCTTCAACTGACAACAACTGAGGAAAGTACTAAATGGAATAAACATATGTTTGACACATTGTATCAACAAAACAACTGTAATGGCAACAAAGTCTGTCCAACTCAAAAAGGCCTCCTCATAAAACTCACTAGAACAACCAAACTGTCCCTTTAAAATGCAAAAACACAAATAGGGAACAATGAAACATTGCAAAACCTTCCCCAAAAGAATCACTCACCAGACATGGAAATGAGATTTGATACTGCAACCTTGGCTTCCTTCCAGTCTTCTTATCAACAGGTGATGGTCCGCAGATCAAACTTTGTTCCTTATTCACTTCACATGGACGAGGTACAGTCTTTAAAAAGAGATAAATGCTTTCCCCCTCTCGACTGAAAGCCACATATCTCCGAAAGCATTTTTCCCCAACCCCAAACAATTCCCAATCCTTTGTTCTGCAGGCCACGCCCCTTACACCTGTGATCCTGAAGGAAACAGATCACCTGACCAGTGTAGCTATACAAAACACATGCTGGCTTCCAAATCATAAACTTTTCTTTTTACTTCTGTTTACTGCAGCTGCCTTTACAAAATATAATGTGTTTCCAGCAATATGTATAAAACTGTGACATGCTGTCATAACATGTGCCCTGAACCTTGATTCTCTGCTTCAAATATATAAGCTGCCCAGGATTGTGTGTCAAATTGGTCAGAAAAGCCTGCTGGTTGCAAAACATTAAATGTGGCCAGAATCACTTGGTAATCCCATTTTTTTTTTAGCATAATGCATTTAAAATACTATGTTCTGGAAATGTGTTTTCTGGCATACTAAATATTATGGCAGTATGGGCATTGGTCAAATGCACCACTCTCTGACTTACTGACGAATAATCTTTCAGAGCTTTTTCACTACCATTTTTAACTCTATTAACCCAGATAATTTGCCCATGGGTTTAAAAAACAACTGAAGCAAAAAAGATAATTGTCAGATTTTAAAGTTAAGGCTGTTGGGATCATAAATTTTGGTGTTTGAACAATGTCATTTTGGGTGTAACATGAATAATTTTCCTCACTGCTGCTACTTGTTTTCATCATCACTTATTCCTTTAGCTTATCAAATGATGATCAGATGATACCCATTGGTAGTATGCAGGTTCAGTGTATCTGCCTCAAGCTCCTCGCTCTCTTAGCAAGACACCTACAGCTAGTCAGCTACAAGTCAAATGTGTCAAATCTGATAACAACCTCACTCTGCTCCCTCATATTTAAATTTTCACTTCCTGTGTGAATGCATCAGGAGTCGGAGGGTCAAGGCTGCCCCTTCTGCCGCTGTGAGATTAAAGGCACAGAGCCCATCGTGGTGGATCCCTTCCACCCCAAGGCCAGCGGGGCTTCCTTTGCTGGTTTCCAGGGGTCCAACAGAGCGGAAGCTGCTGGCAATGATGAAGAAGAGGATGATCGCCTGGAGGACCATCTTGTCATGAGCAGGCTGGCCTGCTCCAAGGTAAGAAGATCAACAGCAACAGGTCTATGAGTCAGGATAAACAAAATCAACCCAGTTAGGTCGTGAATGAACTCTCATTGCTTTGTGCTATGCTGCATCTCTAAATGTGCTGTATATGTGTGTGTACCTGCGCAGGTAGAGCGTCCACCATCTCCAGTGTCTCAGCTGCCTCCGGTGCCCCCTCGACTGGACCTCCTGCAGCAGAGACCCTCGAGCTCCCACAGCGCTCAGGCTCAGGGAGCCACAGCCAAGGCAAGTGTGTGTGTGTTTGTGTGTGTGAGAGTGCAGAAACTGAGTTGTAATAGGAAGACTGACTGTCCACTCTCCATACTTCCTATCTAGTTTCAGCTGTTTGGCGTTGTCACGATTTCAATTTTAAATTAGAAATGGATCAAATGAGCTCTTTATTTCCACTGCTATGAAAAATTAATCATGCCACAACCTCAAAATTGTGTGTGAAAATGATTGACTGATTTGGAGAATCATGACGCCCTAACCAACCATTCTCATACAGTTAAAGAGAGATGCCTGTCAATGAATCTTCAACTCTCTGATGGTAAATAACACCACCATCCTCTCCTGCCTCCACTTGCAGATTGCAGCCACACACAGAGACAAGCCTCTACCTCTGCCTCCAGCCCTGAGAGAGCTGCCCCCTCCTCCCCCTCCAGAGCGCCCCTCCCTGGTCGGCCAGGATTCCAGACTACAGAGGAGACCCCTGCCCTCCACCCCCGACCAGCCCGCCTGGGCTTCCAACTACATGGTCCCTCGTCCGGTAACCAAGGCCCTGCCAGCCTTGTCCTCTACCCCTCAGAGCAACGGAACCAGCGGAGAGGGAACCAAACCCCAGGCAGCTACCAACGCCATTTACTGCCTGGCTGCAAGGTACAGAGTTATGCTGCAATGAAAAATATGTCACAGCGTGGCTACATTGTTCAGGACAGATGAGCATCAGCCTCTAAATATGATTGTTTCCATTTTAAGTCAGACCCAGTGGCATGGCCTGGGAAAATAAGTGAGTAAGTCAAGTGAGTCAGATCCTCTAAAATACAACACATGATGTGCATCCTGCTGGAATATTATAAGCTAATCATCCTGTTTGGATTGTAAAAGGATTCGTTCTGATTCATTAAAGTGGAGTTTATGAGGTACTCATCCATATTACCTGCAGTAGATAGTGGTTTGCTCTAAAAATATGTTCTTACTGAAGGGGATGCCACAGTTTCTGGCTACGACCTAGTTTCTGGGAGCCTAGTGTTCTGTAACAGCTACTCCATTTAGGCTGTAGTGGTTAGGGTTAGGGCTGGTCAATTATATGGCACCTGACAAAGATGGGCAGTGTCACAAAAAAACTAGTGTCCTAGAAATGTGTTCCTAAAACTGCAGTCAGTAGAACTGCAGGAGCATGCGATCTGGATGTCCAAGAATACTAGCGCAGAAGCTAAGCACTGCTGTAGGCTAGGCAGCAGCTCTACATATTTTATCCAGTTTGATGATGCAGTTTGCTGAATTTGAAGAGGGTGAAAATAACAGCTTAAGTTCCCCTTGTGTAAAATGTAAAATCATCCTGTTGCCGCCAAATAGTGGCCAATAGTGGTCCTTCTCTGTATATTCACAGTTTGGTCAAAGTACATCAAATGAGCATCAACCTGCTGATTTTCATACTTTGTTTTGTGTGTCTATAATCAGATCTCTGCCAGCCTCTGTGGTGTCGAGTGGGGAGAAGCTGTCGTCTGACTGCGAAGAGAATGAGTATATGAGTCCCACCTCTCTCCCAGCCTCTGGCGCCCCCTGGGTCATAACAGGCTCCTTAGTGCCCCCTCCTCCGGCCCAGACAAACCACCACAACGACGTCAGGTAAACAAGATAACACAGGGAGATGCAAAGGTTCCCTGGTGCCATTCTTTCCATTCAAGTGTCTCAGATGAAGTCCAGGTCCTCATATTATTTGAAAAGAGCAGACTGATCAGAGGGAGTCAGAGCCTAAGATGAAAGATCAGAAGATTTAATTTTGAAGAACTTCAAGACTGTGTTGCTGAACTAAGTGCTACAATAATTTACCTGCTGTAGTAATTTATTTATCCACCAGGGGGCTCTGGAGCCTCAGTTGTGTTTGTCCATGAACGTCCCATCTCCTAA
Organism: Hypoplectrus providencianus; assembly: GCA_028566105.1. Classification (NCBI taxonomy): domain Eukaryota; kingdom Metazoa; phylum Chordata; class Actinopteri; order Perciformes; family Serranidae; genus Hypoplectrus; species Hypoplectrus providencianus. The sequence continues at coordinate 6,569,340 of JAOWBC010000182.1, forward strand.
CATAGAACTGCCCTTTAACTTACCTACTGTGTTTCACTTCCTAGATGCAAATATAGTGTGCAGCAAGAAGGCAGCAGTGTTAAATGCAAGACTAGACTCCAACCAAACACCAACACAGGAATGAAAAATAAAGCTTCTGAAATTATTAAACCAGAGAGCTTTAGTTCATGGTGTCAGCCTAAAGCCGACGCTGTGGCATGCAACATTAATGCAGCTTCAAAATAATTAATTTACACCAAACATGTACTGTTTGAGACATATTGAAAGACATAACTAATCATGTAACGGTTTATTTCATATGTTGAATACAGTATGTGGTCAGACCTGTGGCAAGGGGTTTTCCATACAGAAAGGTGTGAGGTTATGCTGTATACTGGTAAATTTAAAGTTTGCGTACAGACTAGACATGAAGAATAAGTTGTAGTAGCAATTCGAATGATTATTCTCTCTCTCTCTTTGTCCCAGCACTGAGGCGGCTGATTCTGACTCTGAGGACCCCCAAGTGTATGAGTCCATGTGTAATATCCAGGCCCAGGCTGGTTCGTCTGAGACAACACAGGCCTCTGACATGGGTACTCACACCTAATTATCACCGTCATAATGGAAAATAAAGAGGAATACTGAACTGTTTTACTCTAAACTTATTCTTGCATACCCTGTCAGACTTAGTCTCAACATTTTAAGCCTGTTTAAGTGGTGTATGGACTGTGAATTGTTCATTGACTACAGGCGTTTGTTTTCCAGACCATCCTCAACATTCGGCTCCAGTTCCACAGGACAAGAAGGAGGAGACCAGTGAAGAGGACATTTACGAGTATGACTGTCCCCGACCGATCGTCCCTCCGGCCCCCACCAGAAGAACCCTGTCAGATATGAGCGGCCCGTCTGCAGCCTTCAGCACTCTCAGCATTGATAGTGCAGTAGATGCTAGTATGTATTTCTAAAAAAAAATTTTGGGGGGGCTGCAGATGCAAAAATTCCAATGTAGTATTTTTTGTTATGGGATAACTGAAGTTTCAAGGGCATCATTATTCCAACCTGTCAGTCATCATTTCTTTCAACTTTAAGCTTTTTAATACTTTTGAAAGGAAAAATACATTATTTATCACACACTTCCAAACTTCCAAGTTCCAAAAGTTCAAACTGAAACTTGTCACCTTCCTGTATATTTCCAGGTATGTTCGCAGCAGGCGTCGACCCTGAGCGCCCCCCCAAACCTCTCCCACGGCGAGCCAACTCTGACCGACGGCCTCGGCCCGTAAACCGTGAATTTTCCACTCCATTGCCAGAGCTCCCTGGTCCCTCCTCCAGCTCCTCTTCCTCCTCCCCCGCTCCTCCTCCTACCACAGGCCCGGGAAGCCAGGCCCTAAACGGGGAGATCGAATGCCTGATTTCCCAGGGCTACTCCATCCAGGACATCCAGAAAGCCCTGATGATCGCCCAGAACAACCTGGAGACGGCCAAGAACATCCTGCGAGAGTTCGTGTCCATCCCCTCCACAGCGCACATCGCCACATAGTCGCTCCAGGCACGCCCACCCTCCCTGTCTCGTCTCTGTCTCCACTCTGTGCCATTATCATGGATAGCATTTACCAAGCACTTTCCTGCAGGGCCACAAGTACTAGCCAAAAGGCTTTACTTTGACAATTAATGCTGCGTTCACGACATATCACAAGATCTGCAAGTTGTAGTCTGAAACATCCAAAGTCATCAACAGTGAACTTGGGTATCGCTTGATTTTCTAAGTGAAAATATATTATTTTGTTTATCTTGCAGTTCTCGGACAAGTGTTTGACAGTGAAGCCTCAAAATGTCTTGTTTACTCGCCATTAGAAGATTGAGGCAAAAGGCTCCCGAGAACAGAAGTATGTTTTAGTTACTGTTAAATTTCCACTCTAGTTCGGTTTAAGGAGAAGCTCAGTCGAAGCAGAGAAGTCCAATATGACCTGAACGCAGCATACACTAAGTATTGGAAGCCTTTAACGTGAGCTCTCTGTAGCCAAGCTTTGACCCTGTCGTACTTCGCTGAGGTCCACTCGTGCTGTGGCAGTGTTTCCCCTCAGTCCTCAGAAAACTTCTCTCATTAAGCTAAGTGTTGAAGCTCCAAGTGATCTGCAGAGGGACCCTGCCGATCGTCGTTTCAGCCGTTCAGTTTTGGTGCTTTTTTACGGGCTTCTTGGCAAATTTGTGGCGTGCGTACAAAAGTGTAGCGACGCGAGTTTCGGTGGGAAAAATTAGTGAATAACTCTGTGGCGTGTGTGCTCATGCTGATGAATGTGAATGTTCAGTCGCAGTGCAGTATCGCAGGGCTTCGTGTCGTACGCGTCACTGTGGCTCGCTCCGTTTTTTCCGATGGTATATGACAAGTTGAAACATGTGACTCCATATTTTCCCCTCAGCTCCCGGTTCAATGATGGTTCTATAATGAAATAACATGATTTTAATGTTTAAGTACGCTCATAACTTGTTGTGCTGTGTGTAGTACTAACAATGGCTGAAAGTTTCTGTCATTTAATTCCATGATTAGCTGCCACCATCCCAGGTGGTCTGACACTGAAGGCTGGTTTATTTACTCTAAAGCTTCTCTTTACTCTTATAGTTTCTTATTAATATGTGAAAAGGCATTAAAGGGACAGTGAGGAGTTTTTAAAGTGGGGTTTTATGAAACATTATAACTCACGAGGCAGCTGTAGACCAG
>JAOWBC010000182.1:6592380-6611541 GCA_028566105.1 Hypoplectrus providencianus
CACACACACACACACACACACACACACACACACACACACACACACACACACACACACACACACACACACAAATGCATGCATACTCTACCCACCAGTCAACCAAAAGATGCTATTCCGTCCTTAAAGTAAAGGTTAAAAACAGTTCATCATGTTCTGAAGTAGATGTTTACCATGACAGAGATGATGTGAGAAGGCTTTGAGACAAGAAGCAGATTACAGAGGCTGGAGAGCAAAATAATGTCACAGAAGTCAGTGTAAAAAATGTTGTGTCTCTTTGGGGCCGCGCTGCTAACTTTTCAGCTAATCCGATTAGCACTGGGGGGTTGCTGGGGATTTGGCTTCCAAAGCCAACCTGGGACCGGTCTTATCTGTTCCTGTTGTGACTTTATGCTGCATGGACTAAAGCACAAGCACACATGACCCATGATCTGTGGACCCTGACAACCAAAACTGCTCCCTACATGTGTGTGCATATATTTGTGGCTGTCTGCTGTCTGTGTCTGAGTGATACAGAGCTAATTCATTCAGAAAAAAACCCCCAAACACCCCTCCAGAATATTTGGACGTGTTGACAGGATCAGGCTTGTGACTCGTCAGTAAGACCTCGAAAGAGCGACAGGGAGTGACTTCCCAAGACTTTTCTCCAAAAGAGGTAGATTTCTTCACAAAACGTTGCTGCAGTACTTATCCAGTCATGATTATTCATTCGTTAAATATGTATAACATGTGGAGGCCAGTTCTTTTACAATGTTGGTAACACTTGTCAGTTCTTGGCATATAACTAACTTAACTATAACTTAAAGTTAACAATAACTTCAAGTTTTTTGAAATGAAAAAAGAAATTCTACTTGTGTTTTTTGCCTTTTTTAATGATTGGTGGCATTATAGCAGTTATACTGCATGAAATACATTTTTAAATCCATCATCTGGATGGGAGTGCTCGTTTGAATGTGCTCAATTCTTCTCCTCGTCTTTCCTTCATCATTCTCTCTTTGTGATCCAGATATCAGTGTTGCCATCTTGCCAGTAGTCACAGCAGTGCTGGGAATCGCTCAAAACGAGTGCCAATTTGATTTGTTCTGGTGCCAGTACTGAAATGTTTTAAGTACCTTGCATAAAGCAATATAGATACCTCTTCTGTAAAGCCCTGATGTTTTTTTAAAACCAAACTCTTCAACTGTGTTTTGTAATGTGGATGTCTGGACATAAGCAGCTGTACAAGAACTTTGCATAAAAACTGAAACTGGCAGAAGTATGATTTAAATCCCTGAAGTGAGTTAAGATATTCATTGTCAGGAAGAGACATACTGATTTTAGTGACACACTGACTATTCCTCTCACACAACTATATTGACGGATATCTGTGTCCAGACATTCGTTGTTCTGAGATGAGGTAACCTCATGCCTGCGATGATCTCCTGACATTTGTGGTTTTGAGTGAAATGTCTGACAACCACAAAAATGGAATGGCAAGAAATCTGGTTCATGTTCCTCAGGATGAGCTGTAATGACTTTGGTAAACTTTATATTGTGTATCAGTCCATGTCTTGTGCAAATAATGCTGCCTTTTTGTCAGAAAATAAAAAAGCCCAATTTTTCATCCCTTCTGACTTTCCCTCTTCCTAAACCAACAAGATCAGGGTTCTGGGTTAAAGAAACTAACTATAAACACCACTCTTCCACAGAGAGGCTGAGACGTTTCAGGAGCACTACTTCTACCACTTTTTCTCCCTTCATGTTAGAAAGTCATCTCACCTCTGCTGCGAATGTTTGCTCAGAAAAGATCTCATGTGTTTGGAGTGATTACTGCGTCTTAATAAGTCTTAAAAATATTAATCTAGGCTTTAAAGTAACATTCACTCAAATGTTTATAGAGCAAGCACCGCGCGTTAAAGGGGATACAGAAAGAATTAGGAGACTTAAGAGAGACAACAAATCTGTTTCCTGTCCCTCCATTCAATGCAAATTGAGACAGACTCACACAATACAAACCAGACAATAACAGACATAATGAGAGGGATACTTTCAGGACAGCCTTTGCATACAGTCGCTCATTATCTGCCTAACGCAGAGACAATACCCACAGACGCCAACTACAGTGGTCACCATTATTGGCTTTCCCATTTGATTAAGGCTGTCAGCTTAAGTCTGCAGTAGATCTGCAGCTCCACCACTGATAAGAGTCCAAATCACCTCTGACACAACAAACCCGCCTCATTTACTCACTAATCCTTCACATGCCTGGTGGGCCATGAAATGAGGCTGAATGCTTCTGAGAAGTCCTATAATAAGTTATCTGCAAACCCTTAAGTCCAATATATGTCAGGCTGATTTCTGGAAATACGAGAAAGGATAATAATAGAAATAAAAAAATAGAATAACTGTCCTCCAGATTTCTTGGCCTCCAGCCAAGTTGGAGATAACATTCATGTCTGTCCAGACTCATTTGTAGCTATAACAGACGTTACTGAAGTTGCTACAAAAAGCTACAAATTCTATTAATTGGTGAACAACAGAAAAAGAACCACAGTTTTAATGTGCCCAAACAAGTTTAGTGTCACCAATTTAGTGTCAGGTCACAATCACAATTATGTGCCCTGAGTTATGGTGTTGAATAAAGGCCTGAAAATGTTTTTTGCCAACAATTATGAGGTCATATTGAAGCTGACCTTTGACAACCTTTTGGAAAAAGATGTCATCATTTAATCCTTTTAAACGTGTGTGTGTGTGAAATTGTGTTATAACCTATTTAGTGTACAATTTTTTGTATTATGACCACAAATGTTTGTGAAGAGTGACCTTGACCTTTGACCACAAAAATGCAAAAAGGAGAGACCTATGAATGGAAAACAATGACTGTGTACATGATCTGAATACATGATGTCTGGGGTTTGAATACTGAAAGACCACACCGCACATGTAATGTCATACATTTTATCCTACATGTACATTCTGAGAGAAAAGCAGCTTTTTTTTTTTTTTTAAACTATCCAAGAGGAAAAATAAGGATCAGTGGTTCAGACTTTTTCAAGACCCCTCTGAATAAAAGTTGTGTGTGGACACTGAGGGTCCCTGAGAGAGTGGAGGGTGTAAAAAGCTAGCATGTAAGTGTGGATGACAGGGAGGAGGCTTTCTCAATACACAACTGCGGTGTGGTGTCGAACACCTGGGGGACACTGTGTACTGCCTGACATCAAAGACTGCAGTCTCTCTCTCTCTCTCTCACACACACACACACACACACACACACACACACACACACTGAACGCATACATCCCTACAGTGGAGATGAGAGCTCCTTGTCCTTGTCTGTGCTTTCAGAGGCAGCATCTGGCACAAATCTCCCAGCAGCCTGTTCCCTAAGTGACAGTCAGTAGCAGTGAAAGGTCCAGGATTTATTCTTTCACATATAGAGATAAGGAAGTGCTGCAAATCTCCTCAAAGGCACCACTTTATGCATCAGTGATCCCCCCTTTCATGCAGCAGAGCAGATCACAGCTTCAGGTCAGGACCTCGCACAGAGCCCTCCATGATCACTGTCAAGGTGGACTCACTCAGGGTAAGACTGTAGAAAGGAGCGCTGTTACAACCTTTACACTCTCTCCTGTTTGCTCTGTGTAGAGATACCCAATTAATTAAATATTTCCATAATTGCTTCATGCACCAGGGGAGCAGATTTGCACCATTGTTTTGCTGTCACAAAAAGTCTTTGCACACAATATCAAGCCCCAAACTTCAAGTTCTTCGTCCGTCAAAGTCATATTGGGCTGTGCTCCTTACCAAATGTAACACCATCTTAATAACATACAATTGTAAAAAGTTACAAGAAATCATGCCTGCCTTTTCAAAAATAATTATTTATTTGTTGAAGCAAGTCCAACGAAACATAATTTTAAAAAACACTGACATTGCACTTTCAGATTCCACTTCAATGTCTTTGAAAATAAAGTGTCAACATAATTAAATCCATGTTTCTGAGTTAACGCTCACTTAAAAAAATATGTTGACACTGCCCCAGCTTCCTACCACTGAAAAGCCTATCTGCATACGCACATCATGGGAATTTTTCTTTACAGATTTTATGGATTTTACTCAATCTTCCAACCTCTAACAAACAGTTCACCAACACTGGCTTTTTAAAGAATTGCTAATCATCCCCGCTGGTTAGCAACTTCTTCAGCAGCTGCATTAATTTTTCATCATCACACCCGATGGGTGAGACTTCATTAAAGGAGCAACATGAATGTTTTATTTATGCTTGTATCTGATGTTCAGCAGTGAGTGTGGCTTGTTCCTCTGCATCCACTACCCATCAATAGACCCCCTCCAGAGCTGTTGGGCTCTGGCATGCAGGTTGCTCCGCAGCCACAGGATGGCTAATTAAAGGTCAACAGGCTAAACACTGTGTCTACATCAAGGGGGGGTTTCCTTTTGCTATCAGCAGAACAAAAACTAATTTGGGGACTAAGCCTGTATGAACACATTTTCCTAAATACTCATTAAGCCCTTGTACATATGTCATTGCTTGAAATACAATATCAATTTATCATCTAGTTGTTCCACTTACCAAAAATAGACACAATCAAAGTATTACAACTGTGGAATAATCATTATTTAGTACCACATGGGTCCTGAACACAGTAACAGCTACTATAAAACAACTAAGAACTATAGAACAACTACAGTCCAGAGAGACCGCTGACCACAATGCTACAGTTCTGGAGGACACACTGATTTTAATTCTATATGGTTTCTATTTCAAACATGCATATCAATTCAAGGCCACATGATTGGATTTCCTTTCTTTTCCTAAATAGATTGGTATGCTTGGACACTATGCTAACCACAAGTAAGGACCACATCCTGTCCAATCAACAACCACATCACATCACAACAACCAAATATCTGCAGTTTTGGAAGCATTTTCATTGATTAATCTAACATTCAACATGTGGATTGATCTCAGTTCACTCAAGTTGGACAGAATGACATTTCGAAGCAGACAGAATCTGGAAACAGCAGTGATTCCTTCTTCATCTCATATTAAAGTGTGTGAAAGACGAGCCATTTAGGTAAGAGGGGCCAGGTATGAGGCCTCGGTTGTTATTCTAACACTATAAATAGGAGACCTTTTTTCCAATCAAACCTCTGACGACAGCAAGCTGACTGGCTGCTGTACTCTAACAAAGGCCTTCTTATCCCAGCCCCTGTGGTCATCATCACGGTGCTGAAAATCACTGAAAGCTACAAACTAGGTGCCAAATAAATCAGCTTTCCCTCAAGCATGCAGCAGAAAGGGCGGGCCTGAGATAATCACTTCCATTTCAATCTCCAGACACCACAAGCTCTGCTTACTTTGGATTTTTTTAAAGTCACTGTTATAAAAGTATCTGGCATAATCAGTACGCTTTCTTGGCGCGTTTGCCCTTATTGGACAGTTGACAGTGTAGATACAGACAGGAAGTATGCAGAGACTGAGGGTTATGACTTGGATTAAAGATGGCTGGCCAGAATCTAACTGGTTACATGATGTCTCCAGGAGGATCCTTCAGTCCAGACTTTTTTTTTCTCATAACAACCAAACCAACATGTTTTATATTCAGAGGGACTCTGATTAATGCAAAATAATTCATGGACAAAAAAAACCTCAGAATTGTTGAAACTATTCACTCACTACTCTAGGAAACAGATGGGACTGTGACTGACTAATTGTGGCCAAAAGGACACAGGAAAATGATAACTTAAACATTCAAAGCTTTAGAATATATTGATGAGCTCATGACGCCACATCTGGGTTTGATGCAGTCCAACTTGCTTCTGTATCTTGACACAAATTCTCACTTGTCCTTTACATTTTCACTTTTCATTGCCGTTAAGGAGTCACATATTAACACCTTAAGCTGTGATATTTACACCCATTAGCCATGGGCAAGAAATTCCCTTCATGGAGGATGTGGAGGTGTTGTAACCTAAGCAGAGCCTAGCTGATAACATTAGCTGATAGAGGAATTAGCAAAAGTGATAATACAAGAATATTAAATCAACAGATGCTGGCAAATAACATTCGTGTGTCACATTACTATGGCCGATACCCAGCACTCACAGGCAACAGGATGCTGATTGAAATCTACTTCACAGCTACCAGTGTCATCAAAAACAAGGATTTTTTCTACTATAAGTCTGCATTTTCAAGATAGAACCATTGATCTAATCTGGTTTCAAACATTTTCTGTGATATCTCTTGCCAATTCGTCCTTTAAGTACTTTTAGAGCTACAACTGTCTTTTCATCACCTCCTCATCACCATTACATTAAGGATGTTCAAAGACATTCAGCTACGAGTTTACATCATCTAGCTGCAGGCTGAGTAATTCCTGGTTTCCTGTGTTATCTCCTATCTCGATATGGAGTCATTTAATCTGTTGAACATTGATGGAGACTGACCACCAAAGTCTTTCTTTTTTTTTCTACCCTCAAATATTGTATAAACTTTCAGAAAAAGTGAGCAAATTGTTTAAAACATTCAAAAAGCTGTCACACAGTGACAATGCAGCAGAAAACAAGCATGTAAGTCTACAAATACAATAAGAAGGATGATTAATTCCTCTGGTATTCATACCCAACCACATAATTATCATCTATGCAAACAGGCTGAATCTATTTAGTGGGAATGTTCTCTGATACACCCTCTCATTGTGCTTGATGAGTCTGCTGGGTTTTTACATAAAATCGTACACAATTAGCTTTGATGGTGATTGCAAAGCTATGCCTCGATCACACACACAAACATATCTGCAGAGAAATCACAAACACGTCCATTGCTGTGGACGTGTGCATTCATATTTATTTTAACTCTCTTGCATTGTTTTGTGCGTCTGTTTGTATCTGAATTTATAAGCATTCGAGCTGTGCCTGTCCTACAACAAAGGCCTGTTTGTGCACTCCTTCTCCTTTTATCCTATCAACCAGACATGAGGCGAGCATGCCACACCTAATTCACCGGGATCAAAATGGCGAACCCCAGCCTCCCCCCCAAATCCCCCGCTGAGAACCTTAATGCTCTCAAAGAGAATATCGGAGTGATCACAGGTGCACTGCTGTGTTAATGAGGAGGAGAGGCTACTCCCTGTGCCCAGGCCAGTCCTCCACGCACCCCCCTTACACACACACACACACACTAGACATGATTCAAAAGAAGCGTTGTTTATAATAATAATCTCAATTCCAATGGCAGACACCCCTCATCAAAACCCATCTTGAATTGACAGTTCGACAACCTCGCCTTTGACTGGCCAGGTGTGAAAACAGGCAGAGCTCCAATCACCTCACATGCAGTTGTCTCTACATTCATGTTTCTACAACTGACCATATGATCCCCACTGTGTTGGCAGTGATTAGAGAAGCTGTGACAGAAACCTGGATCAGATCCAGCTGGACAGGACAAATATTCAGGTAGAAGCATCAAGCCTCCAGTCAAGTTCAGAGACTTGGAGAATCCATGACAAAGAGCCCTGAATCTGTTGGCGACTGAAGGAGCAACATCTTACCATGACATTACACTTAATTTCTTTAATATCATGATCCCCAATGATATACACTAACAGTACAATGCCTCTATGCTAATATCCCACTACAGTCACTATCAAAACTGTACTATAAAGACCAGTTTGCACCCTCTAGCATCAGTGTTTGCTCTCTTGATTGCTTTTTTTTGCATTTGAAGCAGTGTTTGAGTTGGCATGCATGCAGTTCTTCTGATAAAAGAGAAAGATGAAAAGCACTGATATGTATGTATGTGTGAGTCGGTAAATGTGTTTCTGCACTGGAATTTTATCAACTAAATCACTAAAACTTAGCTTACACTGCCAATTCCAGCTGCCCAACAACAGCATGATGGCAGATTTACAGAAAAAAAAAACTTAAAGATTTTAGGATCAGATAAGACTTTTAGATGTCAATGTTTTGTCTACTTAATCAGTGAATTATTTGTCTCTTTGTAGATGTTCTCAGGCTGGTTGAAGGGCAATTATATGCAGGTTGAAGAGTGCAGCCCAGACAGCGTCAGGCACCGCAGGGTGGGGGAGGGAAACTTGTGGAGGAGGGAGGGAGTGGGGAGCAAACAAAGCACACGGGGGCTTAAGGCTTGACAGGACTTTACAACTCTGGGAAGTTATCTCGGCAGCGACGCAGTTTATCCTTCATGGTCTGCAGGTAACCAGTGTCAATACAGTGCTCGTATTAGATTGGTCAGTAAAGTGCATTAGCGGATGGCTTTTACAAACTGCTGATCACATCGTTTATCAACACTGAGATGAGAGATGATCAGGGATGGGGTTTTTTTTAACGATTATATTAAGGCAATGTTTCTCCTGTTTTGACGTCATCACACCTTCACAAAAACCTTGGAACAACATCCTCAATTTAAACAAAATGTTATATCACAGCAGAAGAGTAATTGCATTACTGTAAGACAAACTATTGGCTTTTATTTATAAAGAAGTCAAGGAATATTTGGAATTTTTTCCCATCATGCCGTTATTTTATTATTCCATCCACTATGATCCAATGTCCACATGGCATCAGTCTGCAATCAGCAAGAGAGAAAGTAGTTTTCTTCAATATAGAATTTCTGATGATTAATGGGATTTATTTATATAGACGATCTCAAATAACCACTGAACACATTATTATTATTATTTCATCTCTACTAACTCAAAACTGTTAAGGACAATTTGTACAGCATGTACAGAATATCCTGTTTTCTCCCAATAACCTCAGTTGCTGTGTGCATGTAAACACAGTCTGAGAGAGTCAGAGGTTGAAAACATGTTCACCTTCACAGCAGCATAATGGAGTGTCTCACAGATCTAAAACATGTATTTTCACAACAAATTTGCCCTGTATTTCACATCAACACTCAGCGATCGCCTCGAGGAAGCAATAAACACTTTCTCCTTTTACTCTAATGGGACTCACAGGCCTGCAGTCGGTCAGACACAATGTCAGACACAATGATATAACTGTTCGGATCTCATAACCAGCTGCATTGTTTGATATGAGAGCAGTGAGCAGCTCTACGCCTACTTTATCTTGATCTCTAGACTGGGAGGCTCCAGTTCTCAAGGTTCAGCAGACAATATCCACCACTCAGCCACAGCGTGCCAAGACCTTGAGCCAGTGCTGTGGTAACGTCTGGATTCCCAGTAGTAGGGTGGCACTGTGTCCTGCTGGGTCGGGAGGATGGAGGAGGTGGGGTTCACATTGCCACAAGCAGCTGTAAACAATAGTAAGTCCGACCCCCATTCCCATACTGTGGAGGACAGGGGCAGCTGGAGAGGGGGGCACTCCAACAACACCTGTGGGCAGCCCATTTGTCAAGTGATTTGTGGGAAGAAGCAGAGAGAAGAGAGGAAAGAGGACTGATAGGGGTGTGTGTGTGTGTGCGCGCAGAGGGGGTGGTGGGATAACTTAAAAGAGCATTATCACAGGACCACACACAATGAAATGCCTGTTGATTTTCCTCTCACACACTCACACCTGTGCATCTATAAAGAAATCTTGCACTCCCTCTCAACCCATGCCATGTTCAAGTGCCTTCAATAAGTAAGAAATTCCAGTATTCCTTCAATTTACTGGTAAACAAAAAATACTTTGATACAATTTATGCATACAACGAGAGACAATTGCACAGACAAGCTGCCAATCAAATTAATTGATCTAACGTATTTATAAAATCACAAACCGACAAGTAAAGTTTTATCCTACAGTTGCACTTATCAATTTTAATTTAACAACAGTAAGTAAGTGTTGCAGGAATAATTCATTGTTAATTGTTAATATTTTAACTCCACTTCCCTGGTCTGGAAGTCAAGGGGGTATTTTAATGGGTTTATCAGTTCGGGGTGTAAAAAAAAAAGGGTCCATGTTTAACACAAACTTAATATAATTTCATAGATTGCTCCACAAAAGTGACTAAAACTTGTTGGGAACGTTAAATTTAATCACCTGCTTCGCGGTGGTGACGTTTAAGTAATTTATCCGGGGTTTTGTTTATAGCTAATCCTGTTGTTTTGACAAAGTCAATTTAGAATATTTTCACTAAAATGTCTCAAAATTTCATGTAGTTAGAATTAAATGAGCAAAATCTGTATATCAGTGTTCACAGATTTTAGGAATCAACTACAACTATTAACAATACGACTACTCAGGAGAATGATGCAACACAATGGAGTTAAACTGTTGCTCAGACGGACCATGGGTGTCCCTAGAAGAGGGCTTTCTCACGAACTTGACACATGTGGCAAATGTCATGTTTGGCATATAACAAGGTCTCAAGCGTTCAAGAAGAGGGAAAGTTGGATAACCCAGTTTTATGCTGAAACATGTATAAATTAACATCCACAGACAGGCACACGGGGAAAATCCTCTGCTCAGAACACTCTCCTTTGATTAGACGGTTGATCTTTTAACAGCGTCCAATATCAGGGCTGAGGGAGTGGGGGAGGATTTGATATTTAAGCATCTCTTTATCCTCTCCCTTTTGAAATGTCAAGTTCAAAGATCCAGACCAGCGGCCTTGATCTGTGAGCTAAGACGACCTAGAGAATTACCCGGCAACTCCTTACCATCATCGTGCGGCGGATACGACCACAGCTTAGTGGCGAGTCGGTACGCATGGAGTGTTATTAACCGTGATTATATTAAAGTCTGTAAACAGGCTTTTGATATTTGTTCCTCGTGCTCCCATCAGACCTGCTTAATCGAATCAAACCAGTGTTTTCTCTGTTATGAAAAGCTCATTGTGTGTTTGAGCTTTTTTTTCCTCAATTCAATTAAACTTATTCAATTAGGACACTTTCCCAAGCACTTCCACATACCCCCACAGTGTGATAAGTCGTTTTACTTTGTGTGATTTTTTTTAAAATTGAGATATGAAAAGGGTTTGATGTCTGTAATGAAGAAAAGAGATTGATGTGCTGCTCTACCATTTTTAACAGCATGCCAGTGTCAGTGAATGAAGTACTGCCAGTTCATTTAGAGCCAAACAGAGCCTGATGTCCTGCTGAACTGCAGCCAAACTAGGAAATACTCTGAGAATAACACTAGCATGCCAAAGATAGAGCACAGCCATTATTTTGTCTTTCACCTTTATGGTTATGGTGACACTTTCTATAATTTAGCAGAATATAAACATTTTATAGTTTACAACACTATTGAAGAAATCCAAAACTAAACAAATAGTATTTGCTAAACGCTGGTACAAGTAAGTGTAAGGTGATATATAAAGAGACGATAATATTTTATAAAAAATATTAAATATGAATCTAAAATATTTGAACATGGGATGTTTTTAATTGTTGGCAGATGAATGTTAATCTAAAGTAAAAATCCTGTTAGCCCACTGAAGCTAATAGACCCTTTGATGGTTCAAAAGGCATGTTTCCTTTCAAAAATACGTCTAAAATATTAATGAAATATCACCAAAATTACATTTATCACAGCCTGACACTGTAATCATCAGTTGTAATTAATGTAAAAATAAAAACAAAACAAAAAAACTGTCATTTTACATAACAGTAACTTGCAACTATATTACGGTGCAAAAAAGACATCTGAAACAACTTAGAATTCAGAAGATAAATGAATACTTAAAAAAAAAGTGCCTACAACTACAATATAGCGTGTAAGGAACCTTTTATGATCTTTAAGTGGTCATTATGTTTATTAATCATTAAATAAAGTTATGTGAGTTACTGTGTGTACATATGAACTCTTTGAGGTTTTCCGAGTTGACAGAAAACAACTTTTTGAGCTGGAGTTAATCTCTTATTTATTTTAGAAGCAGGACTGGTTTGCCCACAACAGCAGACAACATCTCATAAGCTCAGTTTTCATCACAACATTGAGCCTGAGGAGCACATGAGAATCAATTCAGCTCAGAGAGACACGTACAGGACCCATCACTTAACATTTAGATGGTAAGGTGATCAAATGCTCGCAGAAAACGCTCACGGCAGAACGAGTCCACTGAACGACGCTGGGTGCCTACATCAAGAACGTGAAGGCAATATAACCCTGAAACTGCTGAATCACAGCTGGATAAAGTTGAAAAATTAAGTTTATTCAGTGAAGTTTACAAAGTTATAAAGGTTGAAGCAAAGTTCCAAAGTAGCAGCTCATTTCTTGGTCAGCTCAGAGAGTCTTCTGAGGTGAGGCTTCATCTATCACGACGGACACGTCAGCACCTTTGACAGCATGACTGCCTCCTATTAAAGGATCACTCCACTGATTTTACACATGAGGATCAGTTTTCTCACTGTGGAGAGAACTACTCAGCCGTGGAAACAGTTGTATAATGTCCTCTGTGGCTCTGGAGGAGCTGAGAAAACCACCATTATGGGGAGTGTAGGATCCAGGGTTTAGAAGTCAGGGTATTTCATCCTCTGCTGCTTCGATTTGGACCATGCTTTTATCCCCCCACCCTTCAAAAAAATCTCTCTTGCAAAGTAGCTATTTTCACAGAAATTAGGCATTTAATTACTGCAGCACCCATTCATGAAAAAATATTAATATTTGTCTTAGTGTCAATCAATGGAATGAAAAACCAAACTCAGTCAAATAACGATGCATTTTCTATGTAGCTATAGCCTGATATGGCTTATGCATCTGACTCATACAGATCAATTCATGTATAAAAAACTATTAAAAACACATCTGAAAGTCTCATGTGGTGCTTCATAAAGCTGAACACACTGTACACTGTATCTTTATAGAAAGTTTTTCAGCAGTTCTTTAAACTAAAATTTGTTGACTTTCATTAAAGTCTATTTGCACCAGGGCTACATAAAATAGTTTTAGGATTGATTCATAACACTTGCAGTATAATTCTAAATGACCATAAAAATGCTGCAAGCTTTATTCATTCTGCTTTAACCCAATTTTCTTTGCAGATTTAGTTTGAGCGGCACAATAATTTTCAAAAGTCAAAATTAAGATTAAATTGATAGAATAAGAGTGTATATTAACAAAAAAAAAATTTTTAGTTTGCACATACAGTTTTCAGTTGAATGTAGTCTATATAGGGATTACCAAGTGATTGCCTTCTGTCTTATTTATGTTCATTTGTAATCAGGAACATTGAAGCATTTTGCCAAAATTCTTATTTGCTTCAAAGACAACATTTGGTATTGCGGCCAAAAAACTGCATGGTGTGCAACCGTATAAACCTGAATTTAAAAGGAGTAGGCCTTTGTTCTCAATTTATCTGAGGAACAGCACTCTCTAAAACCATTTAATAGGAAATAATGGAACCAATGAAACCATGAAACCACCTTTTCTTTTAGTGTTGAGGACAGCACGTTGTAATGTGAAACATGGTTTGGTTTAATAGCTGACAGCACGTCTCTCTCACCCTGTTTCACTCACTCCTCTCCAGCACCAGGTTAGATTAGTGATGGAAACTTATCCAGTGTGGAGCTCAAAACCTGTCAAAATCTCACTCACACCATACATCATGTGCAGGCTGCTAGCAGAAGAGTTTGGTAGGTAAGGTAGGACGTGTAAGTTGTTGCCACATTACATCTTTGCTACTGGGAAACAATCGCTGCATAGAGTCGTTACCATCAGTGACCTGAACAACAGTCTCTGCAGGCGGTGAGATATAAAGAACTGGTGGTCTTTAAACTCCACTCAACAGCATGACGGATCACATCTAAATGAATCATCTACAGCGAGCGTTGTCTTAGTCATCCACTATTATTTGCCATGTGTTATGTACCCTTTAATAAGCACAAGCAGGGTGTTTTCAGGCCTGTCGATATCACTGTTCCTGGTCTCTGCTGGGCAGCAGATGCCAAGCTGGCTGGAGGTGGAGGAAGCCCACAGCGACGTGGCTCCTCCTCTCTGCGGGGGGCTCTGCAGAGTCAGAGATCTCTACTCCAGGTTTGCTGCTCCACAATCACACTTGTTTTTGGACGTGGTTTAAAAAAATCCTTAATTTACTTAGCTTTTTAGACTTGAGTGAGCAGACATACCTTAAGGGATTTAAAGAGACACAATCACGCAGGTGATGACTGAGCAGCACTTGTGGAGCCATCACTTATTAAGTGTGACACTGGATGGGGTCTGTTATATCAATACGACTGCATATTAGATACATATGACATATGCTGCAAATTAGCCTCCTCTGTCGGGGACTTAAACAAACACTATGTGGTAGTTACAGGCATGTATAGGACAGCTTTACATATAAGAGAAGTATGCTGAAGAGAGAAACATATGGCAATGATTGCTTAAATAAATAGAGCTGATCTAACTCTAAGAGGTACTTAGTGTTGCATTTAAAACCAAAAAAGGGCAATGAAATATTGTCTTAAAATTATAATTTTTGGTCTGGCTACAATGAGGTCTAAAATGTTGGTTTACTGCAATATAGTGGTTGAAAATAAACCACAATAACATTTTCAGACCAAAAAACTAACAACTGCTCATTAAAGCGACAGTGTTGCATTCTAGATGCACACAATTTTCAGTTAATTATCCAGGTCAGGGTCACTTTCAGTAAAGGGCATGCCCAGACGTCTGTTTCTCCGGCAACCTCATCCAGCTCCTCCAGTCTCCGTGGGTGGTTTCCATGCCAGATGCCCAATCCACCTCGAATGACTCCTGTCTGACACCCAGGTCTGCTTCTGTCACCCACTGATGATGTCAGAAGAACTACAGGGAGACTTTGGCAAAAATCAGATTCATGTTCTCGTCTCCGCCTCGAGGGATGCTGGGAGCTTTTGCGGTTGTTCTCCTGTCACAGTTGAGAGGTGCATTTAAGGCAGCGAGAAATCACTTTCCAGGACACAAAGTCACTAACGGTTTACCTCAAGACTAAAGGCACACGAGCCAGCCTGCAGAGATACGTCATCTTCATGCAGTATTTCAGCAGCACAGTTATTCGTATCGCTTTGTGAGATGTCGAATTTGACATTTTTACATGAAGGTAACACTAATCGGGCTTGAACTGTGCAACACCTCAGTCAAGAGCAAAATCTCATGACGCTGTCTCTCAGTCTCTCTCATGACCTGGGCTGTAGGCCACACACAACCACACAATGTGCAAATTTAAAAACATGTAAAACATTCTCACCTTTTTCATCTAACACATTAGCACTGGCTTTTGTTTGTCTATTTTATAATTATCTGTCAGTTGTATTGTCTGCCCCTCCTGTACTGTGTGAGCTGCGACCAACTCCTGAATTTCCCCAAGGGGATTAATAAAGTGTACATCATACATCCACCCATCTTTCGTTCTATCTAAATGGCAGCAGATTCAAAACAGCCACCCACAGACACCAATTGTCAGACCCAATTTATTCTCTGAGTGCAGAATGGCTGATCAGTGCCTTAATACGCTGCTGTGGTTTGTAACAAAGTTAATGTGCAGCACTTCCATTGCAAAGGACTTTTTTAAATATGCTGGTCCTCAGGATAAAAAACCCACTTTGCTGGACACTCAATACGAACAAGTAGAGTTAGAGTTAGAAAGTTGAGAGATAACATGTAGATCATTTTCTTTGGTTGACTAAGGCCCCTAATAAGTTCTTGAGCTGTGAAGCAAGATGACCTGATCCTTTATTAAAGTAAGCCGGACATCAAAATCGAGACACCATCACATTTTTTGGGGTTTAATGTATGGACAAACAGACAAACTATAGAAAGTGCAGAAATATCTATGCAATGTTCCAGCCAACCTGCACAGACTGTACCAATAAAACCAAAATGTGCTGGGGGATTTATCTCGGTCACCCGAACCATTCTGCCTGTGAGAACACAAACACTAATTTTAATTTGTCTGGATCAAAATTCTGGCTGCCACATAGCTAGATAATCCATCATGGTAAGCATGATGTCTTCATTTGGTTTTAATTCAAGTGTTTTATTATGTTGAATGTTTTCCAGCTACCAAATAATTCCCCACAAACAGGGTTTTGGACTGTGATCATGTTTTTAAAATGAACAGCAGAGAACTCCCAGATAGATCTGACACTGTATATTTTTTTATTTGTAAGGACTTCAACTGATTCTCTTTAAACTTTATACCATGAATTTTACTTTGATTACATTCAATGTTTCTACATCTCATTTAATGAAATACACTCAAAGTCATTAAATCATATATTTATATTGCAGCTAAGTTAGACAATCTGCTTTTCACATTAAGAGTCTTAAGCCCAGTTGTTAGAGTCCATGGGACAGTGTGAGTTTGACGTCTCTTTATTCTTAAATCTTGTTTGTAGGAGAAGCCCCACAGGGCAGATTCCAGACCCCAAATTTGAGCTGCAGAGGTAGATCGTATTACAGCTTTCATCAGACACATCTTCAAAAAGGCACAAGCAGTGTCTGGCAGCCACTAAATTGCCCCAAAAGTCAACTCTGCACTGTGGCTCTTTAATAAATCCTGTCTGAGACTTGGACATCACCCTTCAGTGTCAGATTCTTATCAGTGAACAAAGCCTGTTATCACGTACCATGTCAAGATCTGTGACATTTCTCAACAAAGCCCACCGCGAGTCAAGATTCAAACCCTGTTATTACCAAACATCTAGCCCCTAAAAAAAACTCTTGTTATTCCCCCTGCATGCTGTAGAATCCATATTAAAGCCTTTCTCAGTTTGATAAAGGACTCATTTGTTTGATCTTTACCCAATTCAAATTCAGCTCATCTCACTTCAGACTGCCAGGCATTTGTCTAAAATTCCTCCCACACGTCTACTCTATGACTCCTGCGAGCTGGATGCAGAGAAACAAAATGCATACAGATACAAAAATAAAATGGTTCTCGCTCATATTAAAGATTTATTACAACAAATGTATGTTTTACCCAAACACCAGTCAGCCATTAAAACATAAGGCTGAATAGCGAGCCTATTGAAAAAGTAATTTGTTGTTGCTGTGTCCATAGCGATGAGTATATAATTGTATTAAATACTAACCTGTAGTGTATGCAAACCTATTATCTTACCTTCCAAATCTGGTATCAGACTTCTCGTCGGTTCGATCGGAGCATAGATATTTCTGGCAAGTTGGACGGGTCACCAAATTATGAACTATGTGTAAACTAAAATGTCACACATTGCACCACAAAACAATGGTTCCTTGGTTAAGAGAAACACAGTAGTACAACCAGGCTCAGCAGCTGGCCTGTATGCTGTATTAGCTCTAGCACATAGTAATAGTGCCAAGTGAAGCTGGTTTCTGATATGCACTAGCATGGTTGTTTTGTGGTGGAATGGGTGCCCCATTAGTTTACACACACTTTTAAGGAATAAGACCTTGTGGTTTGCTGACCCTCCCAGCTTGGCAGAACCATCCAGAACTATTCTACGATCAGAACCAGTGAGAACTCCAACACCAGAGCTCAGCAGGTACACCAATATCGGTTGCATCCACTCCACTTCTAAAGACTGGAGATATTCTAGAGAAATTCCTCTGTCCGATCAACAGTTGCTGCTGGTTTTTCTCCGACAGCTTATTTTTTGCCTCTCTTGGTTCTCCTGAGAGACACTTAAACAAAGAGATGAGCCCTCTGGGGAATCTGCCAAACAAATGCCCCGCAACCACGAACTGAACAACAGTAAAAGACAAAAATAATTAGGCCTGCACTATGAATCAGCTGAGGGGGAGAGTCCCACACAAAGCATGAAATGTGAGTAAAATCTGGCCCTCTACCATTGCACTGGTGGTTGAGCCTCGGGGGCTGGGATAACATTTACAGGCAGCGCACTGACACAAGACTCTGTAATCCTGCTCAATGCATGATATCATACACAGACATCCTCTCCAGTCCCTTTATACAATGTTTATTTTAAAAAGGACGTAACGTTTGGAGCTTTAACTTAAGTAAGAGGGTATTGAGGACTCCTGGTGTGCAGATTTTATGTTGAAAAGACTGGTTATGACTGAAACTTTTATTTTTGCAATCTATTTGAGACTATAGCTGGCTGCATGGTTTATAGTAATGAACAGGCTAATCAGAAAAAAAACACCACCAGATGTATTCCATATCCATGCCATGGCACAGCCCATTAGCACAAGAGGCAAACACCATGAAAGCTGCTCTGGTTAGCCCCGAGGTCCTCATGAATATTCATATGCACATGTACACGCCAAACACGGAGACGTCTTTTCACCATCAAAGCCAGACTGGATTTATACCGACTTCATTTCAATTTGACAGATGTGAATGCAAGCTGATGTGACAGGAAACTGACTGGCAATGTGCCAACATCATAAGTTATTATCTAACCATGTGATCTGATGGTAAGTTAATTCCACAATAAAAATGCTAAAAAAATATATTTTTAGTAGCCATGTTTGTGGTGCATCTGTTAATTCAGTATTACAAATGTACAATTGTAATTCTGAGAAAAGTGTTTGAAACAATTACATATGTCATTAGCTAATACTTTCTGACATAATGAAATCATAATTTGATAATTGTACAAAAAATACTTTTATGATCAAATTGGTAAACAGACTGAATCTGATGCATTATTTTATTTACATCTTTCACACAGCACCAGGGTAGATATTCAGGTTTCCCAAATAATAAATCTTAATGACTCTGGAGATCCTCTGCCCAGTCTATTCGTCTGTCAGAAACACTAGAGTCCTGTATCAAGTGTGTTTGGTTGAAAACAATATGTTCTGAAACATGAAGTTATTTTTGGAGGCTGTCTTTATAAATCACTTTGACCATGAGGCATTGACGCTGCCTCTGTGCTCTTAGCTCCTTAAATGTCAAGAAAATGACATTTTGCAACTCAACCCTGATGCTGAGCCGATTGCCAGGCTAAATATACTTTTACATGCCCTACGGCTTTCTTCAGGTGACACTGACACATTGAAGAGCAGTTTGACATAAACCTGAAGAGCAAAAGAAATCGGAGGACTTGGCATTCCTCGGGACAATGACGTGGTTTTAGGGGAAGCCCTGAGCAAATACTGACTACAAGTCTGTGGCATCTGAATTGTTCGGAGGAAGAAACATATCCCGTATCCATTACAAGACAAAAGACAAAAGGATACAAGTTAAAATCCCTAAACCATGACATAGTGCTGTGATCACATTACACACACACCTACGCTTCAGGATTTAAATGTGTGCTTTCT
>JAOWBC010000182.1:6611641-6624594 GCA_028566105.1 Hypoplectrus providencianus
TTATGCATACAAAAAAAAAGTTAGAAAATTAGTTTCCATAGTTTTCTTTAAAGTTCGAATCCATTTGAACTAGGGTTGGGAATTGTTTTTATCCATTTATTATTATTTTAGTTCAAAGGGCCAGCTCTGCAGAGAGACATAAGAGATTCAGTGGTGCACAGAGGAAACAGAGGGGAAGACACTCAAAGTTTATGGGAATGAGGAAAATGTATAATTCCCAACATTCTGGACTATTTCTTAAAACCAAAACAGGGGATATTTAACAAAAGTAAAATGACATTCATCAGCTGGCCTTTATTAAATTTGGCAACCAAAATCCAAGATCTTAACATCAAACCTTAGTTTCCATTTCATTTCCACAGTAATTTTCAGAAAGTGTAAAAATATGCAGCTGACAACAATGATCTGGGTTGCATCAGCACTTAGAAATGCCAGGTAGAAGAAAAACACATTTCGAGCCAAAAATGCAGTGGTCTGAAATCAAATTGGTTTTGTTTGGAATCAGGATCTCTTGCTCTGCTGTTTTGGACACTCTGGACATACAGTCTTCCAGTTTCAAAGAAAGAAAGGCTTTCCATGTGGGTGGTATGCTATCCAGTGCCAGCTCTGTGTGCCAAAGCTTGATCAAGTGACAGAAAGCTGACATGACATTACCCTAAATTTTACCCAAAGATTCATATTAAGTTAAGTTTCTAGTGGTTGTAAATTAAATAGACCACGCATGGGGAACTCTTCCAAATCACACACATAGTAAGTTAATCCCTCCCTTTATTTGCATACAACTCTTTCCTGTGTACTCATACTCTTTCAGTCAGAACTGTTGACAACAACAAGAGCAAAGTAAATATTCCCAGGCTTTGTCCACTGCACCCATAAAGAAAAAAAGCCAAAAGAGGGGGCATGAGAGAGGTGTGTGAGCAGACACGGGGGGGCATGGCTCAGAAAAGGCGGGAAGGAAGCAAAGACCATTGTGGTGTACTATTTCTCTGTAACGTGAGCCCCTGCTTGTTGCCCCCACAGCAGAATGTGCCTTGTCCGATGGATTGGGCGTCAGGTGTGTGCAGCTGCTGGTTAAGCTCTGTTTGCCGACCAAAGAGGGAGAGAAGTGGGAAAAGGAGGAAGGAACGGACTCTCAATGAAGGCGATACTGGAGGTTTTTTGTCTCTCCCTCTGGCACTGATGGGACTGCTGCCAAGACTTGGATTGAGGCCCAAGAGAGTGCCATGTGTCCCACAGATGGGTCTTCTAAATATGAAGGGACGTCATGTACAGATGGCCAATTTAGCCTGTGCAGAGTTTCAAGACAAATGGCCAAATCTGCTCAAGACTGAAATCTTACTAATGAGTGTCTTATTTTAAAACAAAGGACAAAGCTCTGTCTTATTCCATTTTACCATATGAATAACTAAATATATGCATGCATTTACACATGTATGCAAATAACTGTTGTATATTTAGCCTATATAATGACTGGAAATGATGTCTATTTGCTGCAAATTTTACTACAGAGGAAACAAACTAAATATAACCGGAATAACTGCCTCACTGTTGTAAGCCCACACACACCAGCCAAGTGGTGGTTTCCATCCGTGTCTCTCCGGACTGATATATGGATGTAATGGATGTTGCTGCATAGAAGCTACAAATTGTAGAACGTTGATGCTTCACACACATGTTCAACCCAGTAGCTCAGATGATCTCTAATGTCACCAGAGTTTTGAGGTGAACACCTAGGACTGATATCACCTCTTCAGTATCGGACCAAATGTCTTCCCTTCTGTGCCTTAGATAAATAACAGACAGAAGTGTTTGAAAATAATGATGTTACAGTGAAGCTGACCTTTGACCTGTTGTATATAGGTCATCACTAACAGATGTTTGTGTGAAACACCATCATTATTAGTGTATGAATTTCTGGAGTGAATTCTGGAGTTATCGATAAAAACATATGTAGGGAGGTCATAGTGACCTTGACCTTTGACCTCTATAACCTAATTAGTTATTTTGGGTTGATGAGGTAGGTTCTTTACATCTTTGTTAACAGCCTTTTTTTAACCAACCAAAAGTTATTGTTTGCTGTTATAAATTATATCATCCCATGGTTTGAGGACGAGACACATCAGGATGTGCTTGATTCAGCTGAGATGACAATGATTGATCACGTCATAAACTTGTCTTGTAGCAATTAATCAGTTCCATGCTTTTAGTGTGAATATTATTAAGTCAAACTACTGCATGTTTTTATGCACTCAACAGTGTAGGGCTTTTTGTGAGCCTGTGTTGCCCTTTTGTAATTCGTCATGATGCCCGGCCTATTGCAATGAGTGGACAAGTAGTTATTTTCAGCAGCCAAGTAAACTGCTAAGTAGTGTTGTTAGTTTTGGAAAAAGGCCAACAAAAAGTAATATTTTGTGCAGGTCCACTGCCTAGTACATTAAAAATGCTGGAGGCCTTTGTATAAAATTGGGTTTTGTCTTGAGAACAAAACACCTACAGATCACGTAAACTCAGTGTCCTCTTTTAAAATATATTCTGAAAACGCTCTTTATCGTATTGCCTTTCCCTGACCTTCTGCTTGCTTTAAATTATGTGTTTATAATTGTATTTTGTTTTATAGTCAAGCACCTTGTAATCTTGTAAAGGTGCTATACAAACAATATTTTGTGGAAACACAAATACAGGTAAACTGTGTGGGAGTGCTGCTCAATACAAATTCAAGAGACAAATCAGGCCACCAGAGCCAACTGGTCATCAACACAAAGAAGCTTAGAAAAAACTCTCTCCAGTACAGAATGTTATGGTCTAATGATATGATATGAGGATCCAATGGTCTATCCTACCAGTGCAAAAACATACCTCTACATTCATCCACATGCTTTCACGACACCGTATACAAATAATCAATCCAGTGCAAGCAGTGCAGCCAAAACCAATATTTAGGATTCAAAGAGGCTTTTAAGAAACAACCCTTTCAGCACTCTCCCAGCGCAAATAGAAAAAACTGGGATGTGAAGCCCTGCAGCACCTTTTTTAAAAATAAATACATGCTAAAAAAAAAAAAAAAAAAAAGTGTGAGGCAGGAGTCATTGTTCATGTTGCTGATAAAGTTCAGGGCTCTGGCACTCCTCCATTATAAGTTCTTCAGCAACCGAATGCACATGGATGTTCCTCCCTCTCCTGAGCACTTTCCTACATTCCTCTTCTTGATTGAGTTTGCTTAAAACAACTGTCTCCAGTTCCCTAAGACTGGTACTATCTTCTCCAGGGCGGATTGTTCACTGAATAGATTTTTCACTTTGTTGAATGATGTGCTTTGAATAGTACACCAGTCAGGGATGTTTTGGGCAGCTCTTCAGCACCAGAAAGGTAGTCAATACTAGAGAAACTCCCTCCCAGAAGGCCAGGGATCAGACTACAGAGGCAGCTGTTGGATATAAAAATCCCTCTCAAGCAGCAACTATCCACTCGCTGCAGAGATACACTACACATGCAAGACATGGCCCTTGAAAACCCTTCAATTTAAGCTTAAGGGAGGATGTCAGCTCTGCTTCTTCCAGCCAAAGAGCTACAGCTTTGATTTTCTACAACATGTCTTGGATCTTCAGAGCATGCATAGGCTTTCCACCAAAGACGGGACCTTCACAGCATGCACAGGCTTTAAACTTAAAGACTGACACAACAAACACCAAACAAATGTGCTTTTAACAACAAGGTAAATGCAAGTAGTTTATGCCTGTTTCAGGCAATTTGCAGCAGCTCAGTAGACAGGTTTAGCACATTTAAGGAGATAAGCTTCAACTTTTTCTGAGAAATCCAAATCTGCTTTGAATCCTGTTGCTGTTTAATAACAAAATCAAATCTGATGTGCTGCTGCACAGTTTGATCTACTCTTGCTTTAGAAAAATCCATTCATATTCAAGTAGTTTGCTTAATGGCAATACACACTATACAACTTTCTAAGTCATCAGATTGAAGTTACTTTGTTAGTTTTGTCTGAAATTTGAGAAGTGACCAAAAGAGACCAAAAGGAAAATTCTTATTAGGGCTGCACAACATACTTATCTCTCCAATACAACAATACTTAGATGTTTAGTTTCTGTTGAAATGAATGATATCGTGTTAATCATTGCTTAGGTATTAATAGACTAGATGTGAATGTTCTGCAGACAGATTTCATATTATTTTAAACTAAGAACAGGGAAATATTCATTGCATAATTTCATGCTCCTGGTAAACAAAGCAAGAGGTATAACTTAATTGATGCATTTGCCAGATCAAAACACTTTTTTTGGTGAAAAGATGGTGCTGAACAAGTTAGCACTGACATGTGCCAACTTGTCAGTTGCCAGGCATCAACTTTTTAATATTATTCCAAAAACCCCAGCTTTCCTTCACAAAGTGTGAATAGGCTAAATAAAACAACAAAGGGACAAAGGATGTAAACCCTTGTCTCTGGTTGTTAGTCTAGTGCTGTCCATGCAGGCAAATCTCACAAGCTTGAATAATCACTGAAAGTAATGAAAAGAGTTAACTCAATAGGATGTACGGTATTTGATTATTCCCCGTGCTGACATACATGTTAGTTGAATTAGCTTACATATGCCGAACACTGCAGCAGGGCACCATTATAGTGCCACAGGGATCAAACACCGCACTCTCTTTAATGAAAACAATGAGCCAATACATTAGATTATATGGCTGTCATGCCTGGCTATCACTCAGGCAAATGCACTAATCCCACATGAACAACTGCAGCCAACAGCTGCACACTTCCTGCTACATCCAGACGAGTTCTGCAGCAGACTGAAGGCATTCTCAGGCGTTCAGCCACAGACAGATGAAGAGGATGTCAGGGAGACCAGCCATTATTTACATGAGGAGATTGACTTACTGGGATACTTTATGACTCATTTTTTATCACTTCACTGTTTTACTTGCTAAAAAACACTTTCTTATCCGGCTAACAATGAATGATTAAGGCCAACAAGAACTCTTATTAAATATAAGGTACTTATGAATACTAAATTTAGTCAAATAATTAGTAAAAGAGATCAATAGGTCGACAAATTAATTTTCATATTGAAGTTAAGTTTCTTCTGCATGCAGTCTGACCTTGTGGCCAAGAACAATTTGAATATCTCAATAATGAGATTGGCAGTTTGAGTCTTTTATTTAATTAAAAGAAACATTCTGGATGTCATTCTAGGATTTATAAGTCGATATAAATCACGATAACTAGTCAACTGAATTGCTTCCAAAAGCATCTATTTTAAAAGGTACAAAATTATAGCAAGTTCTGTAAAAAAGATGTTTTTGTCATGGTTCATTAATCCAGCCATTATCTCAATTAAGAAAATGCCAAAAGATTGTTGTAATTGTATGTCTTTAAAATAGCCCAGATCCCAAGATCTAAAGAAAATATTTTTAAATTGCCTGAGTAATTGGTCAAGTCATGCAGAGATATTCAGCTGATGGTGATAGATGATGAAACTATTCGGAAATAAATGAAATTTCCTTATTTGAAAAGGTTAACATGACATGGTTTGGACTCTTTGCTTCAGTTTCTGCCATTATTAAAAGTGTCAGTTATCTTTTAACGTCAACTTCCAGGTCACTAAATACAAAACTAATAGTCCTTGAATTGTCTAATGAGTCTCTCTACAGGCAAACTCTACAGTGCAGAATTTCCAAGGTGAACTACCACACACACACTTGACAAGAATAACTTTAAAACAACTTCAGTCAGAATCAAAAAGCTCTCAATCAACCAGGAAGTCAGTTTTCTCTTCACATGTCTACTGGACAATATCCCTGGGCTCTAACAAAAAGTTTGTGGACATCCATTAAGGGAAGCTGCTGAAATGTCTTCACATCAGAGACACAATGGTCTGTCTGACTGATGTCAAATCTGTTGTAGCTGGTGTCCATCCAAACACCATTAAAATGTCAACCAATGCCCAATCACAGAACCCAGTGGCTATTGGTCTGACAATGATAAAGCCTTTGGGGGCAATGGACAATACTTCTATGGTTGTGGTTTAGTCAGCAAGCATAAAGAGTATCCAGGCCAAGACTGTGTCTCCTGTGCCTGATTGTATGATTAGTTTATTCTAACACGAGAATGGCATTAGAATTTAGTCATAGTGGCTAAGACAGTAGTGGGGGAAAAAACCCTACATATATATATATATATATATATATATATATATATATATATAGCTCTACTTTCTGTTCAGTAAATGTCAGCGTAAAAGCTCTGCCACTGCTCTGATTTACTGCACAACCGCAATGCTCAGACCACTTGCCCATTCCTGTAACACGACATGCCCATCATACTGATGAACACTGGTCTGCAGATCAATAAGAGGGTTTGCGTACAATGCATCAGCTAAACGACATGTTAGGGTTTCTTGTCATACTCAGGATGGGTCTATTTCCATGCAGGAGAGATGCTTTTAGCCACAAATTGTATTCGAGTAAGTGCCCTTCAAGGCCCATTAGGGAGGGGGTCAGTTTTGACAGAGCCTGGTTTGGAAACTCTATGAGGGCCGTGGTCTCTATCACTGACCAACCACCTAATCCAAAAACAGACAGCTTTACTCTGTCTCCAGAGGAGGTAGAGGGGAGATGAGGATTAAATAGTGGTAAACCAATTAAGACAAGGCTGATGGGGTAAAAAAAACAGGGAATTAAGAGAAAAAGAGGTTTAATGTTGGGACAGAGTGAGTGTTGTCCTGTTGTGAGATGCTACATGGTATCTAAGGAAGGTTTACATTTAATACTGTCTGTAGTTAATCCATCAGTGACCATGATGTCTGCATTAAAGAGTGGTGGAAAAATTGATTCACATAAGATTTATTATATTTTATTACTCTGGATAGATTAAAAAGATTTCCAGACTTTTTTTGTACTTTCAATTAATTTTCTGTTAACCCTCTAATCTGTTATTTGATTAACTGTTTAGGTTCTAATTAGTTGTCAGTATTAAATGGGTAGCCTCAACCCTTAAAGGGATTTATCCTTAGTCAGTGTATTAACCACTGTAGATTGCAGTTGGCTTGGTCCCAATTTGGAGAAGTAGGCTGGAATACCAGGAACTGTGGGGCTTCAGATTCACTAATGCCAAACGACAACACAAACAAACTTACTACTTGAGGTAGACCAGCGACTCCTGCGTTTAGTGAGGTAAAATTACTGTTTTATTCAAAGGAGTCTGGTGGCTTGGCGAGAGCATAGAACAGCTTTAACTAGCCCTGTGTAAGAAGGGCTGTCTAACAGCAAAGTAAAACCATAAAAATATGTGGATACTTATGACTAATATATACTCTAGAATAACTTTTCCCACTGTCCCTGTCTACAGCAGTGCATTATTTATCTTTGTACAGGAACTCCTTCTCCAAACTGGGTTAGTTCGGAAAAAACGAAATCATGCAATACCTGAAATAAACTATTGGTGGAGCAGGAAGCTGAAATGTTTTCTCAAAAGTTATTTTACTGGGTAAATATCGCCATCCATAGGCCACCTTAATATTGTTATGCGAGTTGTTCTATGTTACAGCTACTACCAATTCCTTAAGAAATCGAATAAAAATTAGTAAATGTTCTTCGGTTGACCTTCTATTCACTATATAGCTACTATAAATGGGAAAAAAAATCTCCTTGGGTGAATATGCTTTCAGATCCCCCTAGGTTTGGGATCCGCCCTTGAAATAAACAAACCAGGCACCAGGAGACCAGCAACTTAAATGTTCTATAATTGCTGTTTTTGTCTATCTGAAGTGGCCTTGACAAAAGCATAGAACAGCTTCAGTTTCTCCCGTGTTAAGTTGAAAATATTCTACAAGTTGCATACACGTTGATTAATGCAGGGTTTTTAGGTGACTAAAATACATTTGGCTGCTGCCCCTGTCCACAGCAGTACACTGCTTAGCCTCAGTGTCAATAGTTGGGTGTGCCGACCGCCATCTACTGTATGTTAAGTACCTATGTTAAGACTCCACTTCAAACAATATTAACTGCCCGATTAGCTTATCCTATTAATCCTAAACAATATATTCATTTATCCAGCAAGGTTCAAGCTCCTCAGCTGTGAGGATTTACTTCTTTTCTCTTTACAATTGTTAAAATTATTTCCATTACAGGACTCCAAGTCTGACAAAACAAGACATTTAAGGATGTGAACCTGTACTTTATGAAACCATATGTGTATTTTCACCATCTGTATGATAAAAAGAGACAGTAATCTTCACAGTGGTTAAGACATCTATCAAAATATAACTCTTATTCAGTCTGAAAAGTAATACATTCAGACTGTCTCCAAGTGTCCCATTGCTTTATCCTGTGTGTAAAACCAGCCTCTTCCATTACATTGCAATTATTGTGGGTTTGAACTGATGGATAACATCACAAGACTCAAAAATAACCATGTCCTGCTTTCCAGAACTAAGTTTGGTCCTGTGGTTTGTGGTCCTTTAGATGTTTACAGCTTGTTAAACCTTTAATAACTTACCCAGACTGTGTAGCATGACGGTTTATGACACAAGCCTTTAAAATAAAACCCCCATCACGTGCCAACGCATGCTCAAATGTAAACAGCTACGTGTTGGTTAATTGGTCCGTTAATCACGCAGTAATTAATTACACCTTAAAATATTTTACGACTCCAAGATTTTTTACTGGAAATAACTAAAACTAACAGTTGATAAGCATTTAAAAGTGATAAATTCGTGGTTAACAGAAAATTAACATGCGCTTATTTCACTGTATGTAAATTAGCCTTCTAATTCACTGCGGTAGCGACGAACAACTAATTAGCGAACATAAATAACCAAAAAATAGGCAATAATATTCGGGAAAACTGCTCTCTTGTTAGTTAAAGCTGAAAAAATGTGTGTATTCTGGGACATTAAGTATGAGCATCCAAGTGAGCCACACGTTGTATTCTCATTCAAACTCAACGGCTCAGCCTCCTTCACCTAAAAAACTTGCTAAAAATAAAAAATAAAAATGGCGTATTTAATGTTAGTTTTAACTCACCGCTCCCGCTGAGGAGGCACACGTGAAGAAGCAGTAGAAAGTAGAAAGCCATGATGGAAAAGCTGCTCGTCGTATCAAGTCCAAAACACTCTGAAGTGGTGCGTCGACTGGAAGTTGAAGCAAGCAGCAGCCCGGAGGAGACTGAGGAGAGGAGGGGGAGGAGGAGGTGGTGGTGGTGGAGGAGGAGGAGAGGGGAGGGAGCTCAATTAAAGTCTCAGTCTGGCGGGGTCCTCCTATTGTGGAGGCTTTATGCGTGTGGTGGTGGGAGAAGCAGCTTATCAGTGTTTTCTTCTGCTACAAACTCCTAATTCACACAGATTTTTTTCTGGGCTAGAAAGTCCTCAAGGTCACGATAACAAGCGCACCTTATCACTCCAGCACACCTTTTAGCCTAAATCACGTGGCCTGTTGGCTGAATTCAGCTTAACTGGGACACTTTATTTATTTGCATTTTCACAGCGGCTCAAGGTGATAAATCCATTAACAACATGGGCCTGAAATTTAATTTTAAAGTACTGAACTACATTTAGGGGAAATACGCTGATAAAGCTTTTTTTAAGGGTAGATTTATAGGCTGCCATTGTTATATATCTACTGCCACCAGGGGGTGGAGGAAGTACTCGGGTAAAAGTATTTACTACACTGTGAAAGTGCTGTATTACAAGTAAAAGACCCACATGAAAATGTTACTTTAAAGTATTTAAGTGTAATGAGAAAAAATACAATTATTTTCAAGGCTATGACTGTGGCATACCATGATACTTAGACTCACCACTTTATTAGGTACACCTGCTAACTTTAACACAAATATCTGATCATCTAATTACATGGCAGAAACTGTATGACCTGCTGAAATTCATACAGAGCATAAGAGTGGGGATGAAAGGTGGTTTAAGTGACTTTGAACTTGGCATAGTTGTTAAGTATTTCAAAAACTATTGAAGAATGGTCCAAAAAAAATGAGAAAAAAAAATCCTGCTAGCAGCAGTTTTCTAAGCCAAAATGAGTTGTTGATGCCAGAGTACAACTGCATATGAAGCGTTCATAATCCATATATATATATATATATATACATATATATATATATATATATATATATAAACAGGAAGGTAGGGCACTTGACAGCTAAAATAGTGCGAAAACAAACAAACAGTTGGTTAGACTAGATTTTCACTGTTAGTTTGTTTTCACTGATTTATCAAAACTGGATTTTTTATTCATAGGTTGGTTCTTTTTTTATATATAAACTTGTTGCTGACTAAATTTTGCTGATACTTTTTTTTAGATTAAGTGAGTCTACTGCAGACGGAGTGCAGATATACTTGAAGCAGAACAGAAACAATGTTTACAGAAAAAAAAAATATTACTTTAAGTTTTAATATCATTAAATTGTTCAGCCGTTTGTGTTGCCATCAACTGTTTCTAGCTCGCCCACAAATTTTCTCAATATATGGCATTTTAACACAGGAATATATTAGAACAAACAGCTGTATTGCAGAGAAAAGGAGCAAAGGTTACGTACTGTGGACTTCCTCCAGTCAAGTTAGTAGGTTTCTGGTGTTTTCATCAGTGACTGTAGAGTTCATTGTCTGACAGCTGCAGCAGAAAAGCGTCCTGGAGTCGCTCACCCAGCTGTCCGGTCCCGTCATCCATGAGCCTACAGCTGTGGACACAGCACAGGTATTAGACATGGAGACAAACATCTCGCAGTTACATGACACTTATTGCGTCCTCTAGGTTTACAGGAAGGAGCCTTTAAACCTAATGTATGTGGTGCGCTCAAAATGGTGACACTTTGATGGACTGAATTCATTTTGCTAAACAATGGAAGAGCTGGATCTGTTACCTGCTGCTACAAACTCAAGGTACCTGCCAAGCTTTAATGATCTTATAAATATATTGCTTCGTTGCCAAAAACATAGAAAGACATACAGAACACACACAAAATAGGTAAATAATAATGACAAGAGCAAACAGGACAACAACCAAAGTAGTTTGATATCACAATGTGAACGTGTTACAACCAGAGCATTTTGTGGTTTCAGAGGACATCATACGAAGTGGCCTTTTCTGTTGGTAATCATATGAACTCGCTCATGTGAAAACATTGAATTGATCACAAATTTCCACAGGCATTTCTGTCGAATAGCTCGGGACCATTCATGCGTACAGCCTCGACTATTTACATTTGTTTGAAGGACACTTTAGGAAGTGTGGACTCCAGGTAGAGAACCATCATTTCTGAGCATTACTACAGAGTCTGACTCTGTATCTTGATATCAAACTACACCAGAACTTCTATGATTTACAGAACAATCAGCCTCTGTCTTCTTAAAATAAACCAAAATGAGCTTCCTGATGAAAGGAGGACAGCAGCAGCTGCACGTGTAAAAAAAGTGCATCTTGCACCTCATATCAGGGAGTATTTGCTTTGGATCTGGGCCAAGTTCTCGCTCCACTCTGGAGGAAAGCGACTCTCACATGAAATCTATCTAGCCATACTTAGGAGACGTGATTATAGCCAGGCTTCTCCTCAGACTGTCAACTGCTGAACCACACATTCACTCCTTTGTTAGTACCAGTAGCTCATTGTTCACTGGCTCTTTCCAAGTCATCCTGAGGCCTGAAGCACAACCTGTTACTGAAATCTATAACATATTAAGCTAAATTTAAAAAGCCTCTTGGATCAAACTGAAACAGGGCTTTTTTTGATGACATGAAAAGGTTTTAAAGATACATGGTTCTCACTGTAAAGTTAAACATTTTCACAGTGTTTCTTCTTACTGCTACTTCAGCAGAGGATCTGAATGCTTTCTCTACCACTGCTTAAATCACATTACTCAACTGATGTTTTGCTTCTTCACAGTTTTCCCCTGGTTCCACTTCGTTTCAGAGAGTCAAATTCCCTCCTGCCCCACAGTCATTTCGCTGCTGACTCTACTGCTGTCCTGGGAGGGCGGGACAGGCATGTGCTACATCCATGACAGATGGTTCGGCCAGCCTCTCCTCCACCTCACCTGCCACATACTAGCAGAGGAGTTTCTCCAGAACATACCGGAAATTCATGCTACACCCTAAAAAGAGGGGGAAAAAATCCGGCCACCCTCTGTGCAGTCACCCGAACCAAACCATGTGCTCTCATAACTTTACATTGGCCAAACTTAAAAAAAACAAAAGAAAACACACATGAAAAGGACTTGTAAATGTATATGCTTATTGTCTTTTTTTTTTTTCTTTAATTTTGTGTGTTTATGTAGAAATAAACTAAAGTAATCTGATTAGATTGATTCCTATGTTACATTTAAAAAAAAAGTCACTTAAGTATAGTTTTCTGATGAGAACTAACCAGAGTTTGCTGGTAGTAAGTATTATGATTGACCCATTTATCCACAACAGCCTCTTCCCTCCATCTACTACGTTGCTCTACTTTTACTATTCATTTTGAAGCAGAAGGATATCTGTCAGAAAGCCATATCTCCTGTGTGCTAAAGCCGTGGGTGGAGGGTGAAGATGAGGGGAGGTATCATGAGCCTGCATGTCACAGGAAGGGGACCAAAGCTGAACTGCTTGTAAAATCAAATGTTTTCTGACCGAGTTTTGCATCAAAGTAAACATATTTGGAAATGAAAGATATTGTTCATTCTATACTTGCTGATTAAAGAAAATACAACTCACAAAGAAACAGTATTGAGTCACGGGGTGTGTGTGTGTGTGTGTGTGTGTGTGTGTGTGTGTGTGTGTGTTTGTGTGGTGATATTGCGGTAAAAATCTATATTTGTCTCTTTAAATCTTGGCTAACAGATGTGAAGGTTGGGCCACACAAATATCACTGCTCGCCTCTGGAAATGAAGTCTGTTTTATGTAAGAGTGGAAAGAAAGTCAGAAGGCCGTGTGAAAAAGTCTTTGAAGTGGGCAGA
>JAOWBC010000182.1:6633692-6646142 GCA_028566105.1 Hypoplectrus providencianus
TACCCCGCCTCTGGCCCAGAGCCGGCTGAGATAGGCACAGCCTCCCCGTGACCCGGGATTACCTGGATAAGGCGGTTGGGAAAATGGATGGATGGATCTTCTTTGTATCATCCCTCCACATTACAAAGTTAAGCTCATGAACTGAAGTAAAAAAAAAAAAAAAAAACTCAGGTCATGGGACCGTTGTTTTTATACACCACTGGCAATGCCGGAAGTCTGTGTTCTCTGAGTGCTATTCTTGTTTAGTATTATTTTGGTTTAATGTTTTTTTAGTTGCTAAATTTTACTAGTAGTCAGCCTTAAAAAAGGGAGATCTGCAAAATCCATTGAACTCACAGCCTGGCCTCATGATTTACATCCAGAACTAATGTTTGGTGCCAAAGCAGGAAGTCATGTCTCCTGTATCGAACCAGCCAGACAGAGAGTAATGGTGTGTAGGCCGCCTGACTCTCAAACAGGAGACCAGGAGAGTTTGCTTTGCATCACAAGCATGCAATTAAAGTTTGCCTTCTTAACCACCACCACATTCTTCCCTGAATCTTGACCACGTGTTTCAGCTGCCTAACCTCAACCTTACACAGTTTTATGACTGTGGCCATAATCTTTCCTTCACCTCAATAATACTGCTGTTTCCAGATGTTACAGAATGCGAGAATTTTAAAAATGTTTGCACTGGATATAAAGAACATGATTTGGGGTTGCAGGATACAGCTCTTTTTATCCAATAGTCTAATCCAGAGCGAGAAAGTGAGCGCAGTGCTCCTACATTTACTGTGGTAATCATGTTTCCCCCTGAGGGAAGCACGCTGATGTTCCTGCTGACCTGCTGGCCTCTCTGACCCGTCCTCAGGACAAACAATCCACTTGTACACAAAGAATTAGATTCTACTGGGCGGATTGCTGTGAGATTTACTTTACCGACACATTTATTTTTTCCCTATTGTTTCACTCACACTCTGAGCTTTCCAGTGATTTTCCCCCCATAAGAGAAAGTGTCAAATGTGAATACAAGTCGACATTTGCTATATTTAGTATTTCACAAGTTTTTACTATTTTCTTTATTTCTATGGATGTTTCCTGGCAAGAACTTTGTACAATTATTGGTACGGAAATAAGAGACAAGTAAGAGAGGAAAAATCGAATTATTCATTTTCTTTTAAAATTCAAGTGCTTTCTCTCTCACACACATAGTCGCCCATAAAGTTGAAATAATTTTGTTTTCAGACAAAATCTTCTGGTAATTATAGTTTCATTTTCATGGTGACATGTTTGAAGGAGATCAAATAATAACGTTTTTAGGACATAGAAACTTTATAATAATCCCATTGTCACAATTATTTCATGGAAACAGATAAAAAAAATATTATACATTATATTTTGTATTTGTATAAACAGATTCGTATTAATGTGAAATGATGCGCTGCATGTTCAGCTGCCCTGATGAGTGTCCGGATTGTTTGTCAAACCCTGTAAAGACACTGAGCTTCTTCCCTGAAGCCTGGAGAGCTTCATTAAACAGTGGAACCTGCGTGAAATGGTTGTATATTGTAATTTAAGCCCTTGACTCAGAGGTTCCCAACCCCCAGGTAATGAAACATTTGCTACCGGAAATCTAATGATTCAGCAGAAAAAAATATTATTATATGTGTATGGATGTTTCCTGGCAAGAACTTTGTACAGTTATTCATAAGGAAGCTGAATTAGATTCAAGATAGAAGGGGGGAAATCATAAATGTATATCAGTTTCTTCAGTGCCTTTCAATTTGGGAATAATTATTAAGAAAATAACTTTCACATATAAAATCCTTCATCCATGAAGCTTGTAAAATATCTTTAGAGAGTGGCGCCTGTAGAAAATGGCTGCATAATCTGTAGTTCCAAACCCTGAGGCAATGAAACATTTGCCACCGGTAATCCCATGATTCAGCAGAAAAAATAACCCTTAATATTCTTTACATAACTTCACAAGATATTAAAGAATATTTTCACATTCATTGTCTTAAAGTTGATGTAGTCAGTGCTGTTTTTCTCTTCATATTCCTTCTCACATCCCCCAGAAAACCTCATCAGCGTATGAAATACACTGTCAGCTTTCAGCTTTCTTTTTTTCATGTCAAGTAAAGTTTCTGTTGCACTTGATGCTCTTTTCTTTCCTTCCTGTTTCTGCCTCATCTGCAGACTGAACATGCAGCATCATCTGTGTTACAAATGTGTATGTGCTTTGTTTATTTGCTTGTTTACACCTCAGCTCAGTGCGTGGGCACAGGATGATTTAAAAGGGAAATGGTAACCAGGGGAAACTGGAAATAGCAGTGACCGGCGCTCGCCAACAATGGCTGCAACGAAAGTAACAATAACAGATGGAGGCTTTAGAAGCCTTTTCACTCTTTTTTTTTTTTTTTTTTTGGCTGAAAAGATGGAAACAAAGGCAATAAAGCGGATGTTGGGAAGAAAAGCTTTTCAACAAGGCAACACAAGCAGCGATGTGATATTTTAAACCTGTCACAGAGGGGGGGCTTCAGAGAACAATGTGAGATTTTCAGCCCTCAAGCCTGTTCGATTCCCTGCAGCTTCTCGTTCTTTAGTGCCATCAGTATTGCACCTGCTTGAATTTGTTCCTGCTGTTAGTACATGACCAATTTTTTAGCTTCTTGGCCTCAGTGCATCAGGAGCAGCACAGCATCCTCATTACAGCGGTGATGCACTGGAGGCTCATGTCCTCTGTGCTGTGTTTTAAGAAGGTTGGGGATTTGGTGACCTCAGGACAAGTTTACATTATACAGTAATTTTACTGTCATTTTCTTTGACTTGAGAAGAAAAACACTTTAAACTGAATACAGTTTTTAATGAATAAATTCAGTGTTTTCCCACCTCAATTATATTCCTGGCAATGTTTCGGTGGCTTTGAAGAAGCATTTAAATCATCATGAGGAAAATAACATTTACAGAATATATAATTGAACTGTTAAATGAAAAAATACAATAACGAGTTTTGGAAATACATGGGAATCTGTGCCAAAGAGTACTGAAGGTCATGGTGAGACAAGCTGAGAATACTTCTTTAATTTTCTTATAGTTTAGTTTAGTTTTTCGTTAATTCTTTGATATTGAAAGACTTTCCAGGCTGGATCAACATGTCTTTATATGAAGACATCAGAATAGAAGATAGTAAACCACTTGATTAGAGTTAGGAAAAAATTACAGGACAGAGAAGTTAAAAGATAAGTTTAAAGGGCAGATCCTCCCACAGGCTGGTCCTGCAGCACGATGCACCTGCAGATAAATCTACCTGTTTCAGACAAGATATGAACTGGAGTCTCCTCTGTGAAAGTCATGTGTTTTTCCTTATATTATATTTATACAAGATTCCATATATCACCTCACTCTCATCTCTTTTGCTCTCATCTTAATGACTTAAAGTCATTAAAGGTTGTAAATATGTGCCATAATAAGCTGCAGGCACAAACAAGCCATACATATTTTTTGAGAGAAGTCCAGGCAGCGTCCCACTTGACCTGCCCTGTGCTCTTCCTGTGCTGATGCAGGTTACATGCTAAATCCAGGCTGTAAGAAGCTGATAAAAGTGTATGAGTATGATGTAAATGTATAAGAAGGGTGAGCACACACACACACACGCGCATGCATGAAAAGTAATTACAATGGTTGATCCCAAATGACAGCCTAAGTGTTACACTGATGATAACAGTGTTATTTCTTGTGATTCTCCATGGACCTCTGTGTGTGTGTGTATGTGTGTGTGTGTGTGTGTGTGTGTGTACACCGTCAGTGAGCGTGCTGCACCTGACCAGCTGACTGACTCTGCAGGAAGCTTTTTATTCTGCACTGTGCAGGGTGATTGTACGCACTCAGAGGGAGGACAAAATGTGTTCTGATTAATTTTCTCCTGGCTCACACTAAATTGGCCATCTGGCTTACAAGAGCACGCAGTGGTGTGTGTGGGAGTGGGCCTATTGACCCACTTCATTGTTCATTCTTTGGCCCCTCAGGGCCAAATATTACCTATATGTGGGTCAAGGACTCTGTAGGGCACAGTTATGTACGCTTTTATATATAAATGTGAATAATGTATATTTTTAGGTCTATATAATAAGTATATATGACTACAGTGTGTTTTTAATTCTGTATATTTTAAATTATTTTCTGACACAGATTTGTCCACTTTGACTTGGAAAATGCAACATGATTGATATAATGATACCGGGATGAACAAGGCAAGTGTACAATAAAGCTGTAACCTTTTTTGCAGAAAGTAAACTTTTTTCTTTTTTTTTTTTTAAAGAACTATTGGAGACAGCACCTTGTAGCATAGAAAACAGCCAGCTATTCACCCCTCTAATATATATAATATATTAAATCCTTGGTTGTACTTTAATAGCGAGTTACATTCACTAACGTCTTCTAAATGCAGAGACAATGTGCAGCATCTGAAAGTCAAATCTTCAGCATTTAGAAGTTCTAGAGAAAGTTTGTTCTTTATTTGGCTAAAAGCTTCAAAATCACACCATTCCTGTCCATCAGTGCTGCAAAAAAAGGTTGTAGAGTTGTGCATAGACTCTGTTTCTCAAACAGCTTCCATGTCCCTGCATTAGTCAGACTCATAAACACCGCTGATAGAGCCTCTTTTTCATTATCACCTTAGGTGTGGCCCCAGGAAAGTGTCTTCTAGCTCACATCTACCTGCTCGTATCTACCTGTGGGCCTCAGGTCTTTGCTTCAGGGCATTAAACTCCTAAACTGGGTGTACTTCTCAGAGTCAGTGACTCTGAGTAATCCACAGACCTTGCCGTGAGCATTGGGGCTATCTTTAATAAAAAAGCGTTTACAGTGACGCCTGTGGATTATGCAGAGCAGAGACACTGTTTGTGGAAAGATATGTTGCTGCTGAATATTTAAATGTTATTCCTAATGCTAAGAGCAAACTAAGCACTAATGCAAACCAAATGCAAATAGAGACAGAAGTCTCAAATCCTGGACACATAAAATGGAAATGGATGGATGCCAATACACGGAAGTGAAGAATGAGTTTTCGTTGGATGTTGCTAACCCTAATAATAATAATAATAATAATAATAATAATTGGAATCATGTATCACTAAACCACCAGAAAACCACTGCAGATTTGCTCTTGCTCTTGTTTCTTTCTGGGAAAAAAAAAGAAATACTATTCTTCCATTCAAAAAAACTTACAAAATCTTAATTGAGGATCATGTGAGTCCATGCTTCTGTTGTTATTGCTGTGTAGAAAAGAAGAAACTATTAGTATTGGATGCAATGTACTGCAAGATTCATCCTTTTTTTCATCATCGAGCACTACAAAAAATACTTTGAGGAGCAGAAGAAGACACATCGCCTATTCCAAAATGCTGTTTGATGGCTCAAGAAGAAGGTGAAAATATGAAGGCGCATGGCAAGCTAGCCTACTCTTTACAGTCTGCTTTTTGTGGTTGCTATAGGAACCCGCAGCGCAAACCCCCAGAAAGCCAGAATGTGTGTAATCAGCTCTACAGTGTGGGGGAAGTCCTGCTAGGGTTACTCCCAAAGAGCCGTGTTAAAATAAAGATGAATTCCCTTTTTTCTTTCCAACTCTGCAGGCCATGAAGAGCTCCCTCTCTCTCTTTCTCTCTCTTAGATTTTTTTTCCCTTTTCCTCATGCTCTCATTTAACAAGTGGATGTAATCATGTTCCCCTCTTATTAAATATGCATATTTAATTTGGCACTCAGTTCACATTTCAAGAGGTGAAGGAGTGGCTGTTGTGGGACTCACTTTACTAATGAGGAAGGAAAATATCTGAATCTCTTTGCTGCGAGAGCACAGAGTGTATGTCGTCGTTACATCTCTTATTATGTTGAATCATTTACTTAAATCATATGCATTTATTTCACCTCCTCTCTGTTGACTGCTGTTGACCGGGAATGTGACTCACACTCTCTGCTCCGGAGAGAGAGAGGATTTGATGGGATAGATTTCAGGTGTATGATGAGGGCTGCGGGACAGGATCAGATCTGCTCTGATGCAGCTAAAGATTGAGGGATGTATTCCTTAAAGGGAAAGATTGTTTGTTTTTTTTTTTTTAAGTGTGGCTGTATGAGGGACTCATTCACATTCCCTAGAGCAGATAGGGGTCAGCATGCCCTCTGTTTGGAGAAGCAGAACACACAGAAGCCAAACAGTGTACTGATTTGGACAGGGGGGCGGAAGCTAAAAATGTTAGAGACTCTTTAAAATGTTCACTATATTAGGAATCTTTTCACTGCTTTACCTTTCCATCACACAGCCAATTTCAACAGGGACCTAAAGGACTTACTGCATATCTATCTATGCTCCTTCAAAGCCAACAGAATCCTTTGACAAAAATGGTAATTCTTGCAGAACACTACATTCGTGTAGTCCTGACTGGAATATATTTGCTCCTTTTTGTGTCTTTGCATTGACTTTATATGAAATCACAACACAC
Source organism: Hypoplectrus providencianus (assembly GCA_028566105.1). NCBI lineage: Eukaryota > Metazoa > Chordata > Actinopteri > Perciformes > Serranidae > Hypoplectrus > Hypoplectrus providencianus. The sequence continues at coordinate 6,640,170 of JAOWBC010000182.1, forward strand.
GAAAAAAAAAAAAAGTGCATTGTGCTAGTTTTGAACCAAGGGACAACCTTTGGATCTGAGAAGTGCAGCCAATACAGAATAGCCTTCAACCTTCATTCTCTCTAATGGCCAGCAGGGGGCGACTCCACTTGTTGTTTAATAGGAGTCAATTTGTATGATGGTCAAAAGGACACTGACCCCACTGTCACCTGATTTATTACTTCCGCAAAATTTATAATAATAAGTCCTCCATTTTTTTCCAGCCTTTGGTTTGAACCATGACAGCAAATAGGTGCATTAAATAATGTCTTTTATACTCAAGTGAGGAGCTACAAATAGTTTCAAACTTCAAAGTCTTTATTGATCAATGCCAAATGAATCCCTAAACCATTTTAAATGTTTAAAACAAACACTCAAACCCAAACAATCGGTATTAAATCAAGCTTCAAACCATAAAATACAGACTATCACCAACATTAAATGTCAGTCTCACTGAAAGCTTTCCACTCCTGGCTCGGCCTCTTTCCTCAGAATCACCTCTTCTATCATGAGCTACTTCCTCTCTACACCTCTCTTTTAATCAGCCTGTCCCAGATGGAAGCTGCCCTCCGCTTTCATATTCGCTCTCTGAGAGAAAGCTTGTGTATTTCAGACTAACTCAACCGGAGACACCCCCACCACCCTCGCCCTCCCTGCCGCAGCCAGACTCGTTCCCAGGCAGGGAGAGAAGGTGAGCACAGATAAGAGGTCTTTATCTGGGTCCCAGAGGGGAGCTGGGTTAAGTTTAAGGTGAAGGTTTGACATGGCGGCCCGTCTGCTCGCTGTGGCTGGTCCCTCCTTCCCTCTCAGCCTCCTGATGTGAGGCTCAGACTCAGTCCCCGATCCCCATGTCCTTGGGCTCATTCTTGACGGCCCCCACTGCTCCATGCTTTAATGAGAAAGATGAAAGAGGTGCAGGCTGGGAGAATACCCAGCCCTCCTTCTTCCCTTCTACCAGCCTATTCACTTTGCTCCTCGTCCCGTTTGTTCAGCCCTGCCTCGCTCTCCCTGGCCCTCCAGCACTAACTCATCCAATACTTTTTGCTGGAGTGGGGGAAGTTCTGCTGTAATGAATTGGGAGTGAGGCTGGTTTCCATTTTAAATTTTTCAGGTATTATTCCCTCTGATCTTAGGTGCAAATTTCTTCCCATCCTATATTTCTTTGTGTTCTGCCACTGTGGCTCTACTGTAGATATGTTTAAATCATAAAGCCCAAGAAACGCAGCTTCACTGAAATCTCTCCATTCTTATTTTTTAATAAGTTACAATGGCAATAGAGTGCATTAAGTTTTTATTATTGTGTCATGCCTATGAAGATGGCCTTATATGCTGAAAGGACGCCATGGATGAATTGGATCAAATCTTATTTTCCAGGTATTTCAGACAAAGTAAAACTAAGCAGCCAATTCAATTTAGATTTCTCTCTTGGCAGTTTCATTAAAAGTGCCATCTACTTACAATATATAGATTATATTCTTGGTATAAAACAATTTAATTCTGAGGGGGAATATATAAAAGGCATCTATTACTTTAAATTACAGTTCATTTGGTCTTAGTAAGTCTGCTCCAGCTGTAAAAATAAATAAATAGATAAACAAACACATTATAATATATATTATATTAATATTTGAAATAGAATTGAAGCACTAAAGTAAAACTGGTCAAAATGTTTAAGCTCAAATTGGAACTATTCTGGTATCTGCATTTTTCTAAAATGTGCTTTGGGAAAAAAAAAACCTGGTTTGACATGTTTGTGTGCCATCTTGATATATTTCAGAACTTTTTTGTATTTCCAATCACTTAATTAAGTTTTAAAGATGATGCAGTTGGTCCACATCAGGTGTGATAGTCCAAGATTATTGAACACAAACAAAACCATTGGTGATTACTGCACATTCATTTAGGTCATATTAACTTTACCAAAAAGTACCCCAAATAACCTGCCTTTATTATATGAAAAGTGTGATTACGTCTGTCCAAAAATAAAAAAAGGAGGATGCATGAAATCTAATGTCAATGTTTACAGTATATAAAAAGGAAATGCTACCACCGTGTGGCGAGTTGATGTAATGCAGGCTGCTAAATGTTGCGGATTAACTGTTCTGTTATAAAAGGCATGGCTTTGTGCTGTAATGGCATCAATGGAACATTGTTGTATTATAAGAGCTGAGGTTCAAGTTCCAAAACATGTACAGTGTAAAGATTAACACAGCCAAAATTACTGACTACATAGATTTAAAAAAAAAAAAAAAAAAAAAAAACATGTTTAAAATTACAGTGATATCATTTAAGTGTACATTGTGTTCTATATAATTTTTGAAACAGTATGTACCATTACATCAATACATAAGTACTGTTGTTATATGTCAGAGTGGAGTGAGTTTAGTTTATTTAGCAGTTTTCAACCTCTGGGTCGGTCCCCACAAAGTGTCGTAATATAGATTTGAGGGGTTGTGAGATGATTTACAGGAGAGGAAAAAATCTACTGACAAAATCTCATTTGGTATACAGGTTTTTGAACAATATTACATTTTTTTTTCCCACTCTAGGGCTGAAAACAGTTATTTAAGGAGGAGAAACAGAAAAACAAACAAATCATGGTCTGAAGGAGTGTTTTATTCAGCACTTTTTGTAATATACACCAGCTGCTAAGTAACAAACTGTAAATCCTACTGAGCAACCTCAGCTGTAAGACCTGTCTGGAGTTTTTTTTTTTTTTTGACAGGTCACTGTAACAATGTTTGTGAGCTACCTGTACAACTTATAGCTCTGACCATTATTGACATACAATCAAATCAAACCGGCATTGATAAAAGTAGCAGTCCATGTAACTGGTCCACAAGGACAACAATCAGAACATCAATAAAAAGCTCTAAAGACAATTTTAGAGCTGATTGTAACTTCGCTCATTCTCTGCTCCATAAACAGAGGATTTTTGGTGATTCCTATCATTAATCCAGTCCTTAAAAGCGCTTGGGCTTGTCCTGATTGTTCATGTACTTGTGGTAAACCACTCCCAGTGTGGTGAAGAAGTTTCCCATGAAGAGCACCATGTAAGAGCAGCCGCACATAGCAACCTAAGATATGATAGTGAGGAAAGCATGGTCAGAGTCTTTGTGAAACAGCAACATTTATCATCCCAGAACATACACTTTTACAAAAACAACCATCTGATTTCTTGTTTACGAAAGTACCTATATTAATACCTGCATTAGGAATTACATTGAAAAATATTGTTTACCCAGTAACAAATATTGAAACAAACTAAACTGAGATAAAACAATACTGAAACTATACAGCATGGAATGCAGATTTCTTTCAGTTTTATTTTTTTGGAATAATATCATGACTGGTTTTCTTATGCATGTGGTAGTAAAACAGTGCTCCAGTTCATCCCCAAATTAAAAGCTTTAATATTACGGTTATTCCTGTACTGTTCCTACACAGTTCAGGAGTGTGTGGTAGCACCACAAGTTACTCTAAAGAGTCCTCTATATTTCGAAGAATAATGAAAAAGTGATACGGCATTTCACAAGTAAATGAATGAGGAGTACTGTTGGCATACAGACCTGCCACTCTTTACACTCTGGGAGCTGAAACATCTGGAAGAGCGTGATGCTGTTGTAGAGCTGCCAGAACTGCAGGAGAACAGTCAAAAGTCATGAATGCTCTACAAAATCTGCTTTGGAGTAAAAAAGGTCCAAAATTTACATTTTTGAACTGAGGCCTAGTCAACACCCATACGGATCATTTTGAAAACGGGATTGTCTGCATTGAAAAAGCCACATATTAAGAAGAAGAAAAGAAAACTGGATAAGGCCGGAGGTTTTCAGACAGATTGGTTGAATTTCTATTTTTCAATTTGAATTTTACTAGTTATGGATCTTTAGAATCGACAGAGACAAATATCCATATTTTCCTATTAAAGAAGGGCTACTCACATGACCAAAGAACAAGAAAGGAAGGAGAAAGGTCAAGCCTCTCCACATCCAGGACTGGAAACCCTCTGAACACCAGGAGAAAGAAAAGAGAGTCACATCATATTAAGAGGATTTTATGAATATGAGAATTTATTTCCTCTTAATAAAACACAAACACATGACGTAGACACTTCCTATGAGGATCCCTCAAAACTGTGCAGTTAATGAAAACCTCACAGTCATGCTAGAGGCGGTGAACACTTAAAACACTCACCATGACAAGGTTATTATTAAGCAGGTTGCTGTTAACCATGTTAAACTATTATTAGCATACTTATATTTGTTAATGAGCACTAAATACAAGGCTTTCAGGACCCCATTGCACAAAACCACTTAGGCTGAAGGTCCCCTCATGCTCATACCAAAGTATTTCCTTATGCATGGCCAAAGGTCCTTGGTAAACATTATTCTCAGAAGCTTTTAAGGACCAACACCAGGCTAGATTTTGTTGACTCCTGCTCATGTTTCTCCTTTCCTGTCGTCTTTATCAGTAATTTCTTGCGTCATCTTCTTTTGGCATTTGTTATGGTTGAGTTAAATTCACTTGTATTTGCTCATCTTTCTTTCTGTATTCTCTTTGGAGTAAATATAAGAGAAGCTAGTGAACACTGACATAATGTTGATGATGAAAGTCTCAGTCTGAACACTCAGCAAAGAGACAGACTTGAAAGGCTTTACGCAACACTCCTAAACCCTGAGCTGTTGCATACGATTTTGCATAAAGGACAAACTCCAGGTAGTTTATGCAACAACTGGTACTGGTGATCAGTCATGAGCCAAAAATACTGGACACATTAAAAAAAATTAACCTGAGGATGGCGCTAGATGTAAAGGTTGGTGAATCGTCAAAAATATTACAACTCACAGACAGAGAAATGAGTGTCTGAACCAAATATTGAGACAGCTATTGAGAACCTCATCATCTGAGGAAAATTAGTGTTCGTATCAAATTTATTACACTCTATTTGATAGTTGTGGAGATATTTAAGACTAGTAGATTTCCAGACAGGCCTCCCTTAGCAACACTACAGCTATGTAAAATGTTTCAGACTCACTCATTCACAGGTATGAACTGAGAAGCTGACAGTGATAAGACATCTGCACTCACCAACTGTTACGTCCATGTTGTGTCTTTCCCCCAGTGCTCTGAGTCTGTACAAACAACCACTCTGGTAGTAGTACTGGAGAAACTGGACAAAGCCTACTTTGCAAACAGAACAGGGAACAGAAAAAAAAAAATTGTAAATTCTTGGCTGTCAAAAGATAAATTATGCAGACATGTGGAGATTTGTTTACAGTTTACGCTGAAACTGTCTCTACACTTGAGTCTTCTCACCTCTTTTTTACAGGTTCAGTAGATAACTTGTACAAACTAGGCATGTGAAATATATGATCTTTATTCTTTTCAAATATGAAACTGACAGCAGCTTCCAAAGGTTTCAGATAAATGCCTTATGCTGTAAGTCATATACATGTTTATTTTCCTGTTAGCACAAAACACCATAATCATTTCCGGTTAATAAAATTAATTGCAGAGCGACTCTCAGGGAAAAAAAATTTAAAGAAAACTTAATGTGATATCTGTGTTGGCCCCTGAAGAAAAGCTGACATCATGGTTGAGTTTTAAAATGACGACATAAAGCAGGTTCACACTGTCGTCATATCCTGTGATGAGTGGTCACAAGTGGGCTGTGCTTCATTTAAAGAATCACATACCAATTACACTGAATTTATACAATGCTGTTTTATACATTGTGCATGTGTATTGTTATTACGTATGAATGTAGTGTGGACTTTGGACAGAGCTTCATTCTCTTACTTTGGTATAGACAGTATGTTAGGAACTGGTTCCTAAACATCTGGTAAAGAACACCTTCAGGCCTGCAAAGATATAAAAAGAACCACACACACACACACACACACACACACACACACACACACACACACACACACACACACACACACACACACACAC
>JAOWBC010000182.1:6663222-6725936 GCA_028566105.1 Hypoplectrus providencianus
TACACTTGAAGGCCTGTCAGTTTACACTTTCTACCTAGCAGCAAGTAGGAGGTCAGAGCTTCCTACTTTATACTGTTTCTCACTCTGGATGGAAACTTCCTGCACCTGCTGCTGAGTTTGGGAAAAATCTCTTCACTTTCTGGGGTTGAACAACAATGTCACTTCTGTCTGTCGATATGTTGTCATTACAGTAAACTGTAACTTAAATATGAGTTGTTTTTACAGTTTGAAGCACATTTTGTAGAGGAATATAAAGGCAGCATGAGTGAAATCAGACAAGATTTGAAACAGATTTGGAGCCTTTGGTTCACTAGTCTACATGTGGCTGAGGTGGGGTCGGTAAGATGTTGCTGTCAAATTGTTACGTTATTCTTCTGCTTTTCTTTATTATCAATTCAAAATCCTTATCAAACAAGATGGTGTGTGTTGTTTGTTAATGTTAAGTAAGAAGAAATGATAAAGGTTGTTATAAAACAACAGATTCTCACTCCCAAACTTGGTCAGTGCCCTTGGACAGTTTGATCAGGATGGGTGTATCAGTTTAAACTCATTACATGCGTAGTGGGTCAAAATAATCTTCCATGTTCACTGCGAACGTTTAAGAGAACAAGTTGATTAAAAAAAAAAAATAAAAAAAATCACACACACATAAATGCTTTTCTCTTACTATTACAGATCTGTGATGTTTTCTGTAGTGATGTTTCTTTGAAATGTCTTGTGAAGTTATGTAAAATACTATTTTAGTTATAACAGATGACTTAATAGCATTTTGAGTGAGACGATAAGGCCATGGAGGGCATTTCACTTTTATACAAGCTTTAATAAAATGTGAAAAATATCTCATGTTTCTTTTCATAGTACCACTGTACTTCCTGTGTTAAGTTTCAGATTCAGCTTTATTTCTTGTACCAGACATACAAAGGAATCAAGACCTGACAGGTGTGGCCAATCTAGATGCTGATTAAACAGTGCAATCAATGCACAGGTGGGCCTCAGGTGGGCCCAATAAAGTCCACTTTAAAATGTGAAGCCAAATTTGGATCAAAATCGGGTGTAATTATATTAGTAATGTATATAATATACATGAACACACAGTGACGCCTTGTGTTTTTGACAGTTTAATGACATAAGATGTGGTACTGTGACAATAACAAATCATTTACAACAGGGTTACAGCAACTGAGATATTCCATCTCATAAGATGCTTTGATAGTTCTCACCACCTGTATTGCTGGCAAATGTTCTAGATATACTTGTATGTGTTGGAGTGCTGGAGACAATGCTGCTCTAAAAAAACAACAAACAAACATGAAATCTACTTTGAGACTTGGAGTTAAGAGATTAGTTTGTGAATGGAGCAAAGCCACAGCCTAAATGATAAAGAATAAAATGGACAGTGGGCTCATGCAGGCACATAAACCTAGTTTTACATGTAGGAAAAGTGTCACCATCACAACTGTTACGCTGAAAAAGTCTTTTCTGCTGAGTAGATAAAGGCAAGACTTCATTTCCTTTTCAGGGTAATACCGATACATTTTAATTTATTAGCTACATTAACTACACCACCACTGAAACACACTGTACTAGGGCCGTATAGCACACACAAAGCCAACATTAGAAGGTTATATTGACACTAAGGTATTAAAACATAAGCCTGGCATCTAATTTGCGTGAAAGCTTGGTCCTGTGAGATTGGTTCAGTCAACTGGCCACAAGTTTAGCCCGTCTTGACAGCGATGGCATGAAGATAACAAAAACACTGGTATCAACAGAAAAAGGTGAGTACGTTTAAAGCACATTACAGAATTGAAGCTATTCCAACGATAAAGCCAGTTAAAAAGGAAACACGCAGAGGTAGATGCACAATAAATAGGAATGAAGAACAGATGTGTAAAGCCGACTACTTGGTTGCAGTAAACGGGGCAATTACAGAAAGCATCACGTGAAATGAGTTAGCAAGTATCCTTAAAACGGAGTGGCACTGGTGTGTTTACACACAATTAATAGCTGCTAAAGTTTGTGTAGTGGTTCCACGCTACCTGGCAATTTAAACAGGAATTTAAACAAATGTGGTGTGTTTTACTTTTCAGTCAGAAACTCTTCTGTCTGTTCTAATGACAGTTTGCCTTTCCTAAACTGGAAGTTTTCACATTACCTTAAATTGGTTTATTTTTTTTTGTCTCTATTATGTGTTATGGATGTGTTGCATCTATAGGTTTAGGTCCCTCAACTTAAGAATTCAGTAAAAATGTGCTTTTTCATGCTGGAAAAGGTCCATTGAAGTTGCTTTATGTTGATGTTAAACTAAGATTTAATATTGTTTCGGCACAGATAAAAGCACATATGGCAGGAGACAAAAGTGTCGAAGCAAAGAAATGCTTGGATTTGGTCTTTTGTTTTTCCATCTTTTGGAATGTCAAGTTTTTCATTGACTACACAGTATTTTATACTTTGAGGAAAAAGTATTTTCTATCTAAACACTGGAGAAATTGAATGCTATCCCCTAAATAGAAGACATCATGACTGGAAAAATAGTAGCACAAATGCTGCTCAATGTCATCTGTATTTGTTAGTTTGGCATGTGTCTACAAGTCATTATAAGCTCTGACCTCCAGGAGGCGAAGCTGCTGTAGGACACAATGTCGGTTTCTCTTCACTCACGTTAATGGCAAAAGGAACAAATCAACACTGGAATTATTCAGTAGGTGCAACTGGAGCAAAGTTAATATAAAAAATAAAGCAAAACAAAAAGGAGTGTCAGCCATACACGATTCAAAATACTAAAAAAAAAACATTGGCTTTGTGAAAACTGGGGAGATATTTTTTCCACTCATGACAGTTTTACCATCAGTCACATCTTTACAACATTAAGACACTAAGTTAAGGATGGAATGGATGACATGTTTTTACTGGGAAGTAAAAACAGAAATGGGGGGTTGAAAAAGAGGGTTTAATTTTGCTTTTTAACTGCCAAAACAAAGGAAACACCAACAGTGTTTGTACTGTTTAACTTCAGTACAAGATATACCCACAATATTTTGGATTTACTGACATATGCCCAATTTTCGTAATTTTTTTAGTACCCATCTTTATCATTTGGAAACCCTTATTTTGGCAGTTAGCTGCAGATGGCAGAAAATGATAAAACACTGCAGTTTGTTGTCAGGATGAAGCAAAGTTTCTGTGTGATCGAGGAGATCAGTTCTTCAGCACGGCATCGTACGTCTGGTAGACATACTGAGAAACCTCTGGGGCCCGACACTTAAGAGACAGCTGTGGAAACAGAGAAAACAGAGTTACGATGGGAGACACCTTCACTCAAAACAAAGATGCTAATTAAAGTGTTAGAAGAGAACTTTGGTGGGCCTGTTTGATGAAGTTTAACCAGATTCCATCTACAAAAACACTTTATTTTGCAGATTACAGGAGTTGCTGGACAACCACTTTCTTGATCGATTTGTTAGTTTGTTAATGTTATAGTGTTTGTGCTTAGGTGCTATCAGTGATTAGATCAGGTTAATAAGATTCATGATGTTTTTTGCAGCATGTATTAAAAGTTTAATGTCCCCTGCAGAAGAGGAATATCAGACTGCAAAGCAAAGCAGGTAAAATATTCCAAATACAGAATAAACTAACTGATATTGATATTTTGAAGGTGTCTACTGTAGGCGTTCATGAACTATAGATTGGTAATTTATACAATCTTACTGTAAAAAAAACCCCAGAATATTCCCTTCAAGTAATACAGTTGAGGGACAATATTTTTTTGCAATTCTTTAGTGACCCAATGGAGTAATTTGGGCTGTTACACAATTTTAAGTAACAATGAAATTTATTACATAATTAAATTTTTATCCCTCTCAACAACCCACCTGCATCACAGACAATGAGCAAATGATTGGACGTCACACAGGCAAAGGTCCGACAGTTATTGCTGACTGCACACTGCTGAGTACTGTACCGTGTAGTTGGGGTTCCCGGGCTGAATGCGGAGCTCTGCCAGGATCCAGATGCCGTTAGTTAGCTTGAGGGACTGGTAAAGCATATCCTGGCCTTCTACGTTCCTCTTGGCGATGGTGTAAATGTTGTTATTCTGCAGCTTCCCCGAAACGGTATCTGCAAGACCAAAGTAAAAATAATAAGTAAAAAGCCTATATGAATTTACAAACTCCAAAAACCACAAGAAACACACGCACGTGTGGCTGTAATCACTACTGGAACAGGAACCACTATTCGTACTGAAGCTAATACATACACGCTAATGCTAACTTTAATATTGGTGAAGGGATTATCAGGGAATGGACTGTAAACTAGTGCTATGAGGATTTTAATGATCTATAACAGGAAACCTTTTCTGTTTTTCTCAGTATTCTACAACACGGCCTGGTTGAGAATAACCACCACGGGTTGTTAGTCATCCTGCTGCCAGGATGACAGCGAAACAATTAGAGGCTAGTTGGAAGTGTCCTTCAGGAAAAGAAGAAGAAATATCCAAAGAAAGGCATGTGGGTGGGGAGAAAACACACAGAGAGAAATGTTGAGGTCTTCAGACAAGTTGTAGCTAGCAAAAGAGCTGCAGGGGGTTTATCAGTCTGGTGCTCCGCCATCTTTAGACTTTATGTGATTTGACTCAGTTCACTATGCTTCATTTTCTGTGTGTGACTGTGTATATTGCACTGCAGTGTCATGCTCTTTTCTGGGGATTGCATTGGCATTTATCTGCTAATTAGGATCAATTTCTAAAAGTTGGCCTACCTGCATTTAGGTGGCACTCCTTTATCTGGTACTGCAGCTCGTTCTCATTAGGGATGTCTTTCCAGGTAGCCAGGAACACCTGTCGCTCTGAAAACGGAAACACAACAAATATTTTTTAGTTCTCCCTTCTTCTAGCCTTGATTATGCTGTTTCCATAGGACTAATATACTGCAGTAAAAAAACAAGGCCACAATTAGTAAAATGTGACAACATTCAAAAAATATGACACTGTTTCATTTAGTTGTGTGCATACCCATTTTTCCATCCTCAACAAAGAATATGTTCAGAGGGATGAGCACGCTGAAGTAGAAGACATCGATGTTGTTCTTCACAGCCACCTGAGTACAAGCAAACAAAAAGACATGGCTCTGACGTTAGATAACAGCGATATATTAAGAAATGTTTCAACATTTTTCATTAGAAATGACAAGAGATTACTTGAATATTGTAGATTTTTCTTTTTGTCAGTCAAATAAAATCAAACAAAATCTGTAAAATGTGATCATTAAAAATGTGTGGTTACTGAGTGAATGCTTTTGTACCTGCAGATTATTGAGTGGGTCCATCTTCATGACTGGCCCAATGGTGTTGATAGGCAGAGAGACCTCAATAGTCTGGCTGGGCATCAGTGGAGTGTGAATAGGCAGAGGACTGGTCGGGATCATCCCAAAACTATAAAAAAAGGAAACAGCAAAAATCAAACATTGGTGGCCTCCAGTACCTTAATTCTGTTAGAATCTATAAACTCAGTTGCTGATGTGTGAGTTACACTGAGCAAAAGTTCAAGCAGCAGCTCTGCTGGTTCAGAGAGATGATAGTTGATGGTAGTTATATTGTGGTTCAACATGTTTCCATCAACGCTAAAGTGAATACTAAAGTATGTCAAATTAAGGACAATGTGAAGTAGGAATGTTTCTATCAACTGGTGTAGAGTAAATAAACAAAGCTGACAACATGAGTAGAGCAAGTAGAGATTGAGCTAGAGAGAAAAAAACAACAAAAAAAGATGTTGCCATAAAGACAACTTTGACTCCCCACAAGAGATAATGGAGGATTCAATTTTCCTTTCTCCCAGCTGGTTTTGACCGACAGAGCAGAAACAGCTGATCAGTGATCTCATGTTCAATCACATGTGTTTCCATCAAGCTATTCTCCAGCAAATCCTCAAAATTTGCATAGAAATTGGGTGATGTGAACACGACCGCTGACCTGTTCTTGTTGAACTGCACAGCGAAGTCGGTCATGTGCTGCAGGGCCTTGTTGGTGAAGGACATGTCCATGTACATGTGGCCCTGGCGGCGAGAGAAGGTTCCAGAGATCTCCAGTCCCTTGGCTTTCACTGCAGGCAGCCACACCTGAAAAAAGTTATTCAAATATAATTTTAAACCACATGTAAGTACACTGCCTGACCATGAACTGCCTCACATTACACTGTAGCTTTGGACTTCATTCTGAGCGCTGCATCTGCAACTGTTATCCATTATTCAAGCAGGTTGAGAAGTTGTGTGAACTCACTGCTTTTGGAGCGATATAACCTCCAGTTGTGATGGCCATGCCTGTGGAAAGCTCAAACAAGTCGTTGAGGCCGCTGCTGACAGCCTGAGGAGCGGGTGTGGGTGATGGAGCAAAAGTGCTGGGGACAGATGAAGGAATGAAGTTCTGTCCCACCTAAATCCATCACGACAAAAACACACACACACACAAACAGCACAACACACCATGTAAGTATGCTACATTTTAGTATCACTGTCAACTTCACTACAACTTGCTACAAAACCTATAAAAAGAAGCACAAAGACGATCTCAAGTCATGCCAAAGGAGGAAACAATACCAAAACAAACAAAAAAATCAACAACAGCAAGCAACAAGCCAAAGAGTCAGTGTGAACTAGGGAAAGGGATTGAATTGCAAAATAGAGACAATGTGGAATAACAAATAAAAACAGAATGCAAACATTTCCTTTATGACCTACGTATAATGTAACATAATACAAAGACAAGATATTTATATGTTTAAACTGATAAACTTTTGTTTTTTGTGAATTAACACTTAATGCTGAATTTAATGCATTCTATTTTGTTTACCTTTTACACAGCCTCCCTTTATATACATATTGAAAATCTTCTATTGTAAAGCCTGCTTGAAATTATTCTTTGGGGTGCATGTTTATTGACGTCAATGCAAGTTGGAATGATGGGATGTTATTTTTGTTTGTTTGTTAAGTCAGAAAACGTGCTAAAATGTGCAAAGCATCTGTGTGGTCTTCTGACTGAAAATATGAGTGGAAGACAGAGAAGAGAGTATTAAATACTTGGTGAAAAGACGTTGGTTTAAGCGTGCAGTGGTTTTAAAATGAGCGAGCATGCAGCATGCAGACAGGCAGACTTCCAAACAGAAAGGCTTGACTTACTGCTGGACTTCCCCCAACACCTCCGCCCAGGTCTCCCCCCAGCTACAGGAGAGAAGAGAGGCCCCCAAAGACAGCATCCAAATATCACAGACAGACCAAACACACAAAGACAGAGACAGAGACCTTCTTAGCAACCGCAACCCATCAAGAGGAGCCCTCACTTTCTGCAACTCTGCACAGTTTGTTAGATATTAAAATAACACTTCAAATTCTGCAGGATGATTATCAAGGAGTCCAGTTTTTCCAGCCGCTTGAAGAAGTGGAAAAGTGACCGTTAAAAAAGAAAATAAAACAAGGTTTAATGTGGCTTTACATTGGAAGAAATATGTGGTTATGAATGTTAATGTACCAAATTTCTTTAGAACATTTAAACAGTTTGCTGATATATTTAGAGTTTTCAGAGAAAAGAAAATTTAAACATTATTCAAGACGAGCAATGGTGTAAAAATAAAGAAGCACAGAAGGCTGATTCAGTCTTCGCCCAAATTTGGCCTATTCTTCCACTCTACAGAAAAATTAATGTGCGTGTCTGTGTGTATTTAAGCTCACCAAACTGTCCAAGCCTCCGCCCAAAAGGTCCACCGCACCCATCTGCATGGAAGAGACCTGGGGCACATTGACTGGAGGGCCCAGGTCCAGGTTCAACAGGTCACCCAGAAGGTCACCTTGGCTGGGGATGACATGTGGCTGGTCCATAGCAGCAGCTGGTCCACCGCTCACTGGGCTCTCACCTGTATCAATGCTGTCAGAGCAGAAAACAGGAGAAATGGTTAGGGAGACAATGTCAAAAGTTTTACATAAATGGGCATTCTAATTTTGCTAAAAAATAGCCTGAAATATAATCAAAAACTGGATTTTATATTGCAAAGATCTTGGGCGAAACAACACCATTTCATGGTTTTCTTAAAGTCAATATCCAACCAAGGTTGGAGATCCAACCACCACCAATCTGAACAGCCCCACAAGCTGTTTTTGTCTTGTTTTGGACATTAGTTCATCTCATCTAATAATATTGTGCCGGGACTTAACCAAATAAAACAGGGATAAAGGGGTAACTTTCAGTTATGAATTTACATTATGAAATTTCTACTGAGGACTAAATTTCCTTATTATAAGAGACCAGACTAGCACAACTCAGACTGTGTATATCCGCTGACAAACTGAAACCTTCCGTACATGATTTCCTGTCAATAAGCAGAACTGAATCTTTTTAGTATCAATGAGAAATGGAGCAAGATTCTCAATCTGTTGGGAAATATCCTGTTTTCAATAACGACACGTAGAGCATAAAAAGTTCTATGAAATAAGGGAGTCTATATGTACTGTTGGGTAGATTGCATTTTCTATGTGATGCCACATTTATACACTATTTATGCATTTATAATTATTTCAGGCCCCTCTGTGCATCTACACCACCTCCTCCACTGTGTCCAGACTAGCTCCAGTCAAAGAGGCAGCCCTTTTGATCAGAGGACCATATAGGTCCATAACAATGTGCATAGTGTTTGTGTGTCTGACCTGCTGTGCTGCACAGGAAGGTGTTTCCGGTGGATTCCATGGCTACCCTCGACGAAGGCGCTAGGAGGTTTGTGATAGACAGAAGCCAGGGAGCCAATGTGGCAGATGAGCTCATCCAGTAAGGTGGGCTCAATCAGGTCTGTCTCCTCAGAGATCAGGGGCTTTTCTGACAGCACCACCTCCTTGGCAGTCACAGGGTCAGTGGACAACAGGCGCCAATAAATGTAGCCCCTGTCACGCAGGTCAGGGTTGTCAGAGTCCTGCACGGGGGCAGAGAGTTCAGAACATGTGCTGTGAATTATATTTCTTTATTGAACATTTATTGAAAGTATTAATTAATTATTGAATAATCTAACACTACATGGGAAAAACAATACTTTAATATAAAGACAAAACAAAACTGGGGCTTGAACACAAAGCCAACATAATTGGTCACATGAATACATCAATTTGTGTAGAAGGCTTTAGTGAGTTAACAACATTACAGCTCTCACTACCAGGCATGCTAAAAGGCTTTTCAACACCACTTTCCAGTCCATTAGCAAGTTGTTAGCTTATTGTTACGGCAATATTTGACCTGTACAACTCAATGTCCTGGATTTAAATTAACATCATGCTGTAAATTGTTGTAAGCAACCATACAGATGACCCAGCATTTGCAATTGACACATTCAAAAAAAGCAAAAAGATCAGAAAAAAAAACATGTAATATTATGCAGCAGGTAGTAAATAAATCATCAAACCCTGCACTGCTTCAGAAGAAAAGATGACTCTCACCTGAGTGGCCAGGCTAAGCACCTGCTGCACCAACTCCTGAGTCTCTGATGGCTTCTTCAGGAACAGCTTGACAATGGCCGTCAGCAGAGTGAGCTGGACCTGTAAATCAAAGCACACACTGTTATACAAATAAATACTAAGTGCACAATATCTCCTCAATTCTTTTTTAAACTCATCCAGTAGGCAGTAGAAAAAAACTTCACAAAACACTTGACCTGCATGACAAATGTAGGTGGCAAAATGTTTGTGTAATAATCTCACAACCTGTTCATCTGCTCAACTTGTTTATGAATCTGTGTGAATGCAACCCAGGTGCACCTCAGTTAACAGGGTTAAAATGAATGGACCCACCTGAGTGCTCTCATCATGGAAGCCCTCGAGGAAACTCTCCAGCAACTCGTCGGCGTTGTCAATCCTCTCTGCATACTCGCCAACAATCCAGATCATGGCAGCACGGGCGTCAGGCTCATCCAGAGAGTCCAGATTCTCACACAGAGTGGCGATGATGCTCTCGTACCTGAAGAACAGCAGCATCTTAATGGTCATAATTGAACTTTAAGAGCAGCATACTCCTGTAATGTACAATGTAAAGTATACTCTACTTATGACTGCAAAAGAGTATTTGTATTGTATACTGTGAGGTATACAGCCTTGAATGGACTGCATTACACTTATGTCAAAGACTGGCTTGTTTATTGTTGAAATTGTTGAGTAGTTCTTAAGGTTCTAGTGGGAAACATACTTGTTGGGGTACTTGCGGAAGATGTCCCTGATGACCACAATGGCCTCCTGAACCACATAGTTGACCTTGGTCTGGATCAGGTCCAGCAGGGTGCTGACACAGCGCTCAGCTGATTGCTGGAAACGAACAAGGTTTTACTCTCATACTTGTAAATGAGCTATGGTAATCTGCATTATGACATTTCTATATTCACAATGACCTGGGAAGCACATGTTAAAACTTCGGCCTAAAGTCATGTGTGGGTGACAGCAGGGTTTACCTCCACTTTGATAGCACAGCGTCCGATGGCTCGCACAGCCTTACGTACAAAGTCAACATCCACCTCTGTGGCATATTCCTTCAGTTCAGCCAGCACCTGAAACGGATACAGAAGTGAAATATAATGAATGTACAGCACACAAACATAAACAGCTTTTTATTTTTTGTAATTCAATTTTATATCATTTGTTCCAGTTAGATGTCTTGATATTTCTATGAAAATAACCATCAAACTTCTATAAACAATAGACATGATTTGAACATTAGACTGGCAATGGAGTCAGGCTTCTTAGATTCAAACCAGTGCATAGTTCACTATTCAGGAGACCCCTAGTAGCAAAGTTATCCTTTTAACAACATTCCCATGTAGTTACCTGGGCAATATTGGCCTGGGAGGCCAAGCGGATCATGATGTCCAGTTTCTCCAGTTTCACATAGATGGGGTCATTGTACTTGACAAAGAACACCTTGATCTCCTGCTTCAGGATCTCAGGCCTGCACACAAAATTCATTCATTAATTCAAGAAATTGATTTCACATTAGAATGGATCTGAAACAAACTGTATTGTAATATATTGATCTGAATATATGACTTTGATTTAATTATATAGGGGGCAGGTCTTGCTGTTTGCGGTCACAAACCTTTTTTGCACAATGAGGTTGATGTTCCTCAGAGCCACATACTGGACCTCAGGCTCTCCAGAGAGCAAGGTTACCAGTGGTGGGGATAACTTCTTCAGCAAGGTGTTGTAATAATCGGAGTCCTTTGGCAGCAGCTCCAAGAACTTCATCAGCACCTTGACAGCTGACAGCACCACCGCGGAGTTGGCGTGAGACAGCCGAGGAGTGACGCGCTCACAGATGCTTTGAAACGACAGGAAAGGTTGGAGACAGTAAGAAATCAATTGTCTTCAGCATCACAAACTAAGCAGAACATTAAAAATGAAATTAGAAAACTTCAAATAAGTTGCATGAGGCAAGCATTCCATACTTTAATATGAGGGACTGTTACCTTTGGGCCTCGCGCTCATCTTTGGGGTTGTAGTTGGACAGGCAGTCCAGGATGAAGATCTGTCCCCACTCGGTGCACTCGTTGAGGGCTGTCAGCAGCTTGTTGATGTTCTGAGGATTGAGGTCCAGCAGGTTGCTGTTGGGGTGAGACTCACTGATCTCAGATAGGGCGGCGACTGCGTTGGCCACAACCTAAAGGACGGAGGTGTTCTGTGATGATTCTGTTGCTATCATTGCATTTGGATTTCATGAAGAACTTGACTGTAGATTAAAACATCTGGAAAGGTTGTCAGGAGGGCATTTCTTCAAACAAAACAAATGCAGCAACAGAGAAGCAAACACTGGGCCAATGCAAGTTTTCTTTTCACTTACATCACACTTATGAAATGATGCAACTGTTTAAAGAGTACAGTGCAGACTGTAGGAGGTAAAATATGCATCCAGCAGCAGCATGCTAGTGCTTCAGTGACTCAAGATGAGAAGATGTGACACATACCATGGGATTTGAGTCAGCAATGAGATCCCTCAGGGAATCCAGGAAGCCCTGGTCCTCCACCATCTGAGCATTGATGTCATGAAGTTTTGCCACGCAAACAGCTGCAGTCTTCCTCACGTACGGGTCCTCATCCTTCAGGCACTTCCTCAGTGGCTCACACAGGTACTCTGTGATTTTATCCACGCGGATGCAGCCCATAGTGCGGACAGCAAGAGCCCGGATCAGAGGGTTGGGGTCTTCACAGTCCTGAAGGCGAGACAAGTTGTTGTAGTTTTAACAAATAAGCTTCACTGAGGCACTTGCTCACTATGAACCAAAAATGAAATTCCAAAACTTCCTAAGTCTAAGACAAAACAATTCTGAGACCTTACATGTATCCTTTATGGGGTTTTTTTTTAACACAAACATCTATTTAATTGTCATTGCCACTCTTGTTTTTGTATTGTATTGTTTGAACCCTCTAAGTCAAACAAGTCATGATTTTTTTCAAGCAGTTCAAAAATAGATTAAAAATTAACATAGCATGAGTATGGTATCATGTACACTTGTGTTTCTATTGCTATGAGAGCTGTAAAATTATAGTTTTTATAACTGATTACTTGATGGGTTTACAAAATATCAGAAAAAATGATCTGTTAATGGCAGTAAATGACATGCAAAGTTTAGATACCCTGGCAGTGGTAACACTGTTAAAATCATGTTCTTTAAGGGCCTTGCCTTGACAAAGCTGTTGACAGCCATGATGGCCATGTCAGGCTGGCTCTTGGCGTAGTTCATTAAGTAGAGATACACCAACTTCTTCAATTCCAGGTTGTCGGTCTGCATGCAGTTCACCACATCTGGGAACAAAGAACTGACAGCAAACAAGATGACTCAGTCAGCGTTTACAGAAAGAAGTTTGTCTACAACAAAATTTTTCCAGATGTGATTTCCGAATGGCCAGATGTTCAAAAGTGTGACACTGGGCAAACCTCCAAGTGCTCCACAAACTGTTTCATTCACATTCCTTGCATTCCTACATCCACAACCATCTGTGTTTACTTAACTTTTGACTTTTAAGAACAGTTTTTCCTTTTTTATACATTTTCAGTGGTGGCTTGCTGCTGTACAATTGCTCCAAGCTCCAAATTGTTATTTGGTCCTGTTTTGATTTGTTGTTCATACTATATTAAATTTATAACTCACAAAAAAAGAGTATGAGAGTGTTTCATGTCTAAGTTAAAATTAATACTTGAATATTCTCCACTCATACCTGACATCCTTGCCCACAGTCATGGCAGCAATGACCTTCTTTACAGCCTCTTTTCTCTTTTCCTTCTTCTCATTGTTCAGCTCTGCCTTCAATTCAAAGATCTCCCCTGTAAGATGAATCATGAGTGTTGGAGCTGTAGCACACTCTGAATTGTCAGGAATTGTGAAAAAAAGGACAGTTTCTGACTTCACTTCTTTCCTTACTCACCTTTTTTGTTTGTCGTGAAATATTTGGAGTCCGTCATGATTGTGGTCTTTCAAATCTGTATAGAAAAAAAAGTAGAAATTAATTATGAACATAATCTGTATTAATGATTCTTGTTAACAATCCCCAAATTCCCTTTCACGTCATTTTATTGACACTTCCTCCCTGATCTGGTTTTTGACTATGTGGTGCAATGGTGGTCACACCATACACTAACTCTATGGAAATATATATGACATATCCATATAATTCTGCCCTGTATCATGTATTTTTGCTACTTTTTAAATTATTCTTTAGATCTTAAGGTTGCAGGACATTTGTATAAAAACTCAAACACACACCACTGGTGTATTAACTTCTTACTTAAATGTGATTGAAATGATAGGGGAAATATAATATGTGGTTAAAGGTATGTGGATGCAATAAGTGGGTTCTTTCTTCCGCCTGAACCAGATACCGAACATGAAACATAGAGCCATGTTCCTCCACTGGCAAGCATCTGCAGTAGAATGGGCAGGACTGCAGAGCTCTGTGACTTTCAAGGTGGCACTATCACAGAATATGTCTTTCCCACAAATCCAGTTTTTCCCATGCAGCGATTGGCCAAACAAGCTTACAGAACAGGATGGCCGAGTGCAAAGCCTATCATTCCACATCCCAAGTTGCAACAATCATGAGCAAGTTCCAAACTGTCTCAGGAGGCAAGGTCACCCTTGTTTACTGGCAGCTTCATGACGTGAATCTCCTTACTTAAGCAGAGGCACGCTCACATGTTGGTAACACATGTGAGCTAACACTTGACTGTGAAGCAATGAAAATTTCACATCTGCAGATATGATGGCTACACAATATAGCAGGATTACAATCCAATTTGTGTTTGCAGAAACTTCCTGCCTGGAAGCACAGCCAGACCTCCAACGTGTGGTGAACATAAAACAATTTTCAGAGGTTTTAAAGTGTAGGCTCAGTTCCAAAGAAGGGAAAACTCAAAGCTACAAAGTACATAATATTATTTTAGAGGGTGATATCTGAGTACAGCTCCCATTACCAGGGTCCACATACTTCTATCAATGTCATGTTAGTTTAACTTAACATTGTGTTTTCAACAATTGCTCATTTGCTTACGTACATTAACCACAAACCCAAAACAGATTTGACGTACAATTGCATACCTGTGAATTTGTAGGATGCTATAGAGACACGTTCAATTCTAACCTACACTGACATGTTCAAAGCTAGTATCACAGCTCATGTATGTTTCATCACAGCTATCTTAGTTTACTCAACACTGCACTACGCATCGTCATTAAGTGAACGGAAATCAGCTAACGTTAGCGTAACATCAATTAAGCTAACGTTAAATACAACCATAGACTATGAATACAACTAGCTACAAATTAAAATCAAAACATCCGTTGCTGTCATATATAACTACATGTCATATTCCTATCCGTTCCCTTGTTAAATCAGAGCTAAGGCTAAAATTAGTCGTAGCATGTCCGATAATTTGTTGGGCGTGATAACGTTTGACCTCTCTCAAACGTCCAGATAGCTGCAATAAAGTCGAAACACGGCAGTTTCACCTTGCTAACATTAGCTTGCTGCATGCTAACATTAAAAGCAGCAGTTAAATGATTGGCGCTAACGCTATCTATTGACTAGCAATGCTAGCTAGCTATTCACGACAAGCTAACATTACACACCCAGTCTCGTATTTTGTAATCAACATCAGCAAGGGCTTCCCGAGTCGGGTGTGCGCTGTAATATTAAATGTTTTAATCTGACATCAAAATAGAGAAGTGAACAGCGGCCCACTTTCCATTGCTGCTGACAGGGAGCTATGTTAACGTTAACAGAGGTTCTATGATGAGCCGCAAAGCGAACTGGTCGCCACGAAACCAAACAGCAAAATAGCAATAACCTTATGGATTTCTTGAAATGTGAAATATCTCAGATACCTGACTGGGAGAATGTCAGTTGAAAAATGTTACTGTGGGTGGAAGACGCAAGTTCGTCCCTTGCCTTGTTGGAGGAAGATGGAGAATCGGGATTGTGATGGTGCGTTCAGAATCGTCGGAAACTGGAATACTTCCCTCTTCAGTTATCGACAGAAGATTAATGGACAGACCATTATCACAAATCCAAAGATCAATTGAAAATAAAATCAACCGTTAGTTGCAGCACTATACATTTATAATCGTATACATCATATATTGTATTAATCAAAACCTGTGTTACAAAAGCTATAAAAATGTAGAAGATTAAATAGCTCAATCTTGGCTTCATCAGTATGGACATTAAACGTAGCATAAATTAAAACAGTACAAGTAACTCATTATTATACTTAATTAGGGTACTTAAATTAATGTACTTAACTTAAGTCCGCCAATGCTTGCAGAGCCCTTGACTGCAAATACAAAACATGTAGTGTGAGCAAAACTTTGTATGACATTTAACTGTCAATCGTCATGGTGTCACATTAAAAAGTTAACATTCCTGCAACTATGAATACGATGTTTTAAATAACCAATCGAAAAAATACAATCAAAATCTAAAAAATATTTTATTTTATATTACATCCATCCAAGCCAATATCTCTATAACTCAGAAATGTAAACTATTTTCTCAAACCTGAGACAATCAGTGGCTTTACACAGAATACAATGCATGGTTAAACTTAGCAGGCATATTGGCTTTGCTCCCTATTAATTACCATAAAAAATCCATATCTACCTCCTAATATGTTAACAGCCTTTAAGAAAAAGGTTTGTTCTCTGACTCTTTACAGTACACCACAGTCCTATGTTCTCAGCAAACACAGCGAACTTGCAATCTTTTAAATGGTTGCTGATAATATTGTCCATCATAGGTTTAAGCCATTTTGCTGTTTTCATGTCTTGACAGATTGACAGTTCCTCTCAGATTCTTTCACGCCTATGCCGAGGATTCATGGAGGTGGTGGGAAGTGGTGTGGACAAGATCTCTAGGAAGACTTTCTCGGGCCTCTTGCATCTTTTTCCTGGCCCTCTGGAAGGCCTCTGGCAGAGAAAGCAATAACAATCAGTAGTAATTTTTAATGATAAATGACATTTGTTTACTGTTGTTTGCCATGCCTTTCACACAAAGCAGATCTAAAAGTGCACCATGACACAAGGCTCTCCATTCTGCTATGATTAGCAGCTTAAATATTTTGTGCTTATTGAGCACTTCTATAAACTTTTACTTGAAAGCTAATGTCCCACAAACTCCTAGTCCTAACAGATTATAGCACAACAAGTCCACCTAAACTGCCCTGAAAAAACTCCTGAATCTGCTGAACCAATTCCGAGTGAAAGTCTTTACCCAGGATGGTGCAAACTGCACCTTGCTGATTAAATCCTCCCAGCTGGTCAAAAACTTTCTGCCTCCTCTTCTTCATCATGGTGGCATCAATAAAAGCTCTGAAACATAAACAAAATGGCAACACTAAAGCACACTGTACAGCCACACAATAAAATTAAAATAATTCACTGAGATAAATAATAATCATCTCAGTACTCATAGTGATACATTTAAGGTGTAATTACCTTGCTTGCTGGATGCAATGCAGATTAAACGTGACACTTCCTGTTGTTTCAGTGCAAAAGCCAAAGCGACTCATCCTCTCTCCCTGCAGCCATATATAGATATATTAAAAATATATCCTCAGTATAATTATTGACATAGCATGAACATGAAACAAATATCAACTCCTTGTCTCAGGAGAGCTTCCAAAGAGTTTTGACCCTACCTTGAAGGTCCCTGGTATTCTCACATAGCTGTGGTCTTCAAGCTCTGCAGAACCTCCGATAAAGAAGCGTCTCAGTGCAGAGACTGTGCCTGTCTGAAGGGGTCTCCATGTATGGCATGTTACTGTATGTTTACCTGCGACACATAAGTATGTACACACAAAACATAAAATGTCAGAAAATATATATGAGCCTTTTTTCCCTGTCAGTGTGAAAAGGGAAAAAAAATTACGAGAAACTTTTCTAAAATCCAGTATTTCAAATTGTTACACTTCTCTTCAAATTTTAAATGAAAGTCAGATTTTTTTTTTTTTTTTATAAATGTTACGAAAAGATACATTCCAACAAATGTTTGCGACCACCCTCACTCTAATCCAAGGCTACATAGCTTACCAGGCGTGGCAGGAAAAAGCAGATAGCCATAGCCTTCAGTTCGATAGCGCTGCCAGGAGTCCAGAGAAAGAACCTTGAAGTAGATCACTGGCCACTGTGGAACTGACTCTAAAATGAGTAGAAAAATCATGTCTCAGTTAAATATCTTAGATGTGCTGCATCATTAAATATCCCCACATCCAACAAATGAATTAAACACAATATTCCATGGCTGATACTCACCCTCGCTCTCTTTTTCACTCATGTAGAAAGCCTCAAAGCTGAAGGGGAAACTGAAGAAAGCAACATTTTCCTGGTGGCAGAAAAAATATTGACTATTTACAATTTTTTTAATTCATCTTAATCTGCACACAGGTTTCTTGCACAGTATACACACCTTCCCTAATGTTTTGGTCCTGCAGGTCTGCGTAACCCCGGAGAGAGACTGAAATGGCAAACTGGACCAATCTAAACCAACAAGAAACCACAGGCAGAGATGTTGAATCAAATTTGGTTTAATATAGAGTAGAGATAAATGTGGCACTATAAAAAGTGGTTTACTGGATGTGACTTACTGTTGGGAAGTTCCATGAAGAAGTGGATGTATAAGTTATCATATTCAAAGCCTTTGGCTGAGACTGGGTAAAGAGAAGAAAGAGACTTAATTGCCAAAGATATTTTAGAAAATTTATAGAGCACTCTTGATCATAGCTTTCCTACTTACCGATCTCTCCATTCATCACGTAACGCAGAATGCCCAGAGGAGGCTTAGAAGGGAGACTTACAGTAAGTGCAAAAGCCTTTTATACCATAACAGATTCACACAGATTCACCACAATCACAGTTTTGGTTTTGGTGTCACCACTTCAGTAACTGACCAAATGTCTCCCCTTCTGTCTGAGTTGATGATGTTGAATAATGGTCAGAAAAGTGTTTTTGCAGATTATGATGTCAAAGTCAAGTTGAAAGTTTGGCATGAATTACTATATGAATGATCGAGTTATGGCTAAAAAATATTTTGTGAGACCTTGACCTTTGGCCTCCAAAATTTTGTCGGCTCTTCTTTGATTAACAGAGAACATTTAAGTAAGGGGCAGTTTAACATAAAGGCCTACAGTCGCATGAAAATTCAAAATGAAAATTTGAATGGGAAGCTGCATTTTCACATCAAACCAAAGCTGCAAGACTCTCTGTCAAAGGACTTACCATCTCAAAGTCCTGCCCAACAAGGCTGTTGAGGTAGTCCTTGTGCCGTAGGTACAGCTGGAGACAGATAAAGCAGATGTGTCCATATAATAAGACATGTTGTCTGACTCCATTATATTGATATGAACATTAAAACTATACTCTTCAGTTCTTCTCTTACTTTAAAGGAAATATAATGGAGATTTACTCACATCTTTGTACATACTCTGTTCCCTCTCCTTTTCCTCATGTTGCATGGCTGAGCATTCGTTCTCCACAGTGAGACGCCAAACTTCTCTCTTCTCCCCCACTGTTACAATCCTGCACAACAACGCACAGACCAGAAAGGTTTGTCACTTTACTGGTCCGTGAAACGTGTATGCATTATCCTTTTTATAAACAGTGTTTTCTCACAGGTTATACAGTTGTTTCAAAAACTGGAGAGGTCTCTAGTCATATTGTGAACTTGCCTGTAAGGCTCTTTGCCCTTGTTGAAGTCAGGTTTTACAATGACTATTCCATTTCCATCTGTTTTTATGGTTACCAGCAAATATTCATTGTTTTGTTGGCCCAGCCTGACAAAACAAACAGAGAAAATCACAATAGAACAACACAATATCCACAGGTCATTTTAAATAAATGCAGTCAAAGAAATGTGCAAAAAGCTAACAGTCTCTTCACTTCATCACTTTCTGACACATCCTAATAAGCAGAATCAAGAATCATTCAGATGGCAGGTTCACACTTGGTGGAAACTAAGCAATGTTTTGCCTTGCTACAAGTGTAGATCCCTACATGTGACTATGAGCTTAATGTAAATGAGGTTTTACCTTCCAGGAGGGCCCAGGTCTGCCATGATATGCATGGTCTGCATGGCATTATTCACCACATGACTGCTCTTCACAAACTCCTCTGTGGGTTCCCAGTTGACTATCTTTGACTTTGGGATACTAGAATCCCTGGAAAATAAGTCAGACCGTCAAATCATATTACTGTGACAGAAAAAAAAATAGAAATTACTGTCTTTCAGGGGTTAACAACCATCATTTGAAAGTGATGAACACTTGTCTTAATAAAGATATTTTCCTCAGGACAGTAAAATGTGAAAACTGCACAGACACAAGTTAGTATTGTCAAGGTCAATCATTTGATGAGACAGACATAAGAAAAACCCATTTTCAGTGGAGTGAGACCTTGTTAACTAATAACATGTTCATAGAAGTTTCTTTATGGCATATCCTAGACTGTGACAAATAGGACTTCACCCTTTACCCGAGCATTTAAATTATAGAAAATAGTTAAATTTATATAATTTAATGCATGTACAGAATGTTGGAGCACTGTCACAAGGGCAAATATAATTTCCCACTGGAAGACAATCAACTTAGAGATTGAAAAAAGGGGCAGGTGCTTGACCTACATGGTGCGTCTGTCCTGCCGTCTGTGCTTCAGATTGGCCATCCTTTCTGCCAGGAATGTGGGGCCGGATTTGGTTCTGGTCATTATGTCAGTAGAGTGCTGCTTTCAAGGTCAAAAACAACAAGCTACTTAAAAACACAGTAACGGACAACAATTATGTAATCCTTTTGCACTGTCAGCACCCACACTTGTGATAACAAGTATTGAAAACATCACAGATCCAAAAGTCCTTCTAACATGAAAAAAAGATGAGGCCAGATGTGAAGTACTTTCAACAGCACTGTCCTGTGTGAAAGGTGCCATAAAAATAATGACTGACCAATTGTAGGACGCAGCAAACCTACCAGTTGGTGGAGTGGAAAGCAGCTGGTGTAGCGGTCATGATCAGTGTAGGTGAAAATTCTGCAATTACGTCGGCCCTTTGACTTGCTCAGGGCCCTGACTTCAGTGACATACTGATGGTCCAGAGGGGTCTGACATGCTGTGTCAGTCTGGAACAGCTCAAACTCATACTGTGATCACAAACAGAGATACATGTTGGTGAGAAGGTTGAGTAACATAAACAGTGAAATTACCTTAATTCCTTTAAATTGTTTAATCTTAAACACTTTGAGCTAGATGAAGTTAATTATTATGATTTGTCTTGGGTTAACTGATCCATTCAAAAGTGACCTTTCATTTTTGAAAATAATAATGAGTTGGAGCCCTACTAAACACTTGAATGTGCTACCTGACTGAATAGTTTCTCCTGCCAGCCCACCACCAGCTCCTCCTCATTATCACCTGGTGGCAGAATAACAAATTTCAGGTTATTAAAATATGCTTTGAAAGATATATCCACCCTAAACCATGTATGCATGTTTAAATACAGTTCTGATGGTATATATATATTACTTTCCTGCAGCCTGCAGAACATGCAAAAACCTATACCTGTCTGGTCTTGTGAGGTGAGGGTTTCCAGTTCAATGTCTCCTCTGTCTTGCTGGGAAAGAACTTGCTGCTGGAGGTGCTGAGAGAGAGCTGCTGTGGAGGTCACCCTCTCAATACGCACCCTGAGGTATGGGAACAAAAAGACATTATTTCACCTAATCTTGAAGAGATGGTCAACAACATTATGTTGCATGCATTCATGTCTTCATCAATTTAATGTTTAAGGTGGTGCGTTTGATTCTGACTGGTCGCTTAGCCAATAACAATACATTTTTTAGTTAACTTAAATTTGTATTGATCATTGAAATGTGTAAGTAAAAACTACTATCTGATGTTGTCAAATAAATGTAGAAGCGTAAAGTACAATATTTGCTTCAGTGTAGTGAAGACAGAGTATGAGGAAGTGAAGTTACGTGTCAGAATACTTCTTCGAGCACCGGTGGTCTGTAGCTACCTGTATCATGTTGTATCTCTGAAACTATTCATGTGCTGCTGATTTGGATACTCTTATATAGATGATTGTTAAAATAAATTACGCGTTACCTTGTTAAATACATTAAAGAGGCAGACTCTTAGAGTACGCTAACAATGTAAATCATTTGAAACCCTCCAACTGCAGTTAGCAAATATTTTAGTTTTATAGCTAAGCTAACATTTACGTTGCTGTTACCTACTTACTTTATTTTCAGGTTTTTGACTGCATCCCGGGATCGATACACCGCCTCCCCAGTATCTGTGTTCCAGCTGTCTGCCATTAAATTAATATCAAATAAGTTAACATCCAAGACGAGCTAAAAGACTGGCGTTAGCTATGCTAGCACATTTCAATAGCTTGAGTTAGCATAGAGCTGTTTTGTATTTTTCGCAAAAACGTGTAATGTATTTGCTAACCGCTTGACGCGTTTGCTAATGTAAACGACAAGAGAGCAGTTAATAAATGGGCATGCTTTGGCGTGAAGTAACAACAGCTAACAGCAAAGGAAATGGGTAGTTGTCGTTTCCATAGAGATAAGGGGTAGTTCTTCTTCTTGTTTAAATTTTATGGCGGCTATCTTACACAAACATTACTGCCATCTACTGGACCGGGGTAAGGAGCAGTGAATCCACTTCAATAAAATGCTTTATGTAAGATTTTGTTTTAGTTTTGTTGTTGTTGTTCTTGCAATAAACCTGAATGACATACGGATATCACAAAACATATGCCACTACGCCCCCAACAAAATAATCACATGAATGGGAAAAAAAGATAAAAGGATACATACATTAAACAAATGTACAGCAAGGAGCTGGATGCAACAAAATTCAGATAATTTTCAGATTCACATGTCCATTTTCCTTGTATTTGTGGTGTCAATGACATTTGTAGTAAGATAGATTATTTTTAGAAAAATAAATGCAAACTAAGTAGGAATACGAGTTACACAGTTAATGTAAAATATGGGGAAAAAGAAAGAAAAAATATGTAATATGGGTATTTAGATTCATGAAAACTGTCATAGTTCTCAGGGTCACTCAGAATTTGATAATTGACAGATGCAATCACAATCAGATCGCAATAGTTTTTTTAGAATGGGCTTCAAGTGTAAGAATAGCAGCAGGTGGCGATAATGGTGCGGCATGGTGGCAAGTTACATCAAATGAAAAATGAAGAAGAAGGCGTGGGAGGAGGCTCCAGTCGCCGACATCTCCAGACCAATCAGACCAGCTGGCGGGTCCTGGGGTGTTGTTGTTTAGCTGCCCTGTCAAACTTTTTAAAAACATTATAACGTTTCTGTGTTGATACAGAATGTCGTCCTTTGTGACAGAAGTGCTCGCCAGTTCTGGCAAGCTGGAGAAAGAGGACCTGTCCAGTAAAATCAGCAAAATGTCGCGAAAAGTGGAAGATACGAAGGTAAACCACTAGCTAGCATAGCATTAGCCACGTTGAGCTAAGTAAAGTTTGAACCAGTTAGCAGTTAGCGCTAATACTGAAAGACAAGACACTTGTGAGATCCAACCTTCGTTTGATTTCACTGTGTTCCTTGAAATAAAATGCAGGTGCAAATATGCATTATCCCCACCACTCATAAATACACAGCGGAGCACAGCTAGTTTAATGAAGTGCATTTTAGTTAGCAAGCCTGATAGCTAACTGTGTCTGCATCTGACGTGGCTTTCTTATATTCACTAAAACTAGCGTCGAATTTTCTGGATCGATGTTGAAATGTTTTTGATGTGTAAGATTTACTTACAGAACGATAAAAAATAACAGACAGAAGTTCAATCTCATTAATGTGGTAAATGTGAAATTATTTGTTTGGATACATTTAACATCAAATGCATCCGGTAGAATGAAATGAAATTAGACCTAAAATCACGGATTGGTATTACAAATAAGAGCATGAATGACAAGAGTGTCATTTAACTGTAAAACAAATTAATATCACCCTGGCACAGGGTTAATGGATTCACACACAAAATGTGTTCTTGACATAGATCAAAATGTCATTCTTGTTACAGATTACCCATAAACTGTGTTCTCTTTGTGTTTATTTAACAGGAAGAAGTCTGTGACATGATAAACAAGAGGTACAGTGACTTCCTCCCCAGTCTCCAAGGATCTGAGGAGCTCATGGTGCAGGTCGATGAGGTCTCCAAAGAAATGGATGCCCTTAAAAACTGCATTGAGACTGAGGTATGTGTGAACCTATTTATACTTTAAAGTAATACCTAAGCCAGGTCCCCTGAGATTGATTTACAGGAGTGCCATAGATTTGAACTGTTTGTGTATGTTGACACAGGTGCAGCAGAATATCCACGTGGCAGTGGCTGAGTATGCAAAGCTAAAGCAGCAGCTGGAGAAAAATACCATAATCATAACTATGCTTGGACACCTAAAAGAGGTAAAGAAACATTGCTATTTGTCAAGTAAAATATAATTAGTCTCGATTTAATGGTTCGACTTGGCTCACACAGCCAGGTTACAAGTCTTACTGTTACAATGCTTTCTCTTATAAGCTCAAAATAACAGTTATTTTATGGATATGAGTTGTTAGATTTTTGTGTCGACCATTTATTCAATAATCCTCTAGCTCTGAGAAGTACATTAACAGAGAAACTGATATTTTGGGCATCCAGAATTCTATGTATGTTTTTGTGACTGTCCTGTCATTGTTGTGACTCAGTTTCACAGTGCAATGGAGGAGTTCAACAAAGCTTTACTGGACAAGAAGTATGTTGATGCAGCCAACCATCTGGAAAGGGTAAGAGCTGCTTACATCCTGTCTATATAATAAATTATAATTAAAATGGTGTTGTTTTTGACTGACAAAAATAGGTCACTACAGGACTATCTAAATAAAGTTGACTTGTCATCAATCTTTTGTTAAAGCACTGGATGCTACAGATTTGACAGATTCTTATTTTTAATTCTCATTTTATTTTTGCCAGGCTCGGGCCAGTGTGGATTCACTGAAGGGCTGGAAGACTTCCCAGCTTCCGCTGCTCAGTGCTCTGAGCTCTGAGTTGACAGTGCAGAGAGAAAACTTAATTTACCATCTTGGAGATGAATGGAAGCGCCTCGTCATCTGGAGATTACCTCCTTCAAAAGGTGATGCTTTTACCGGAAGAATTACTCAATATGTGTCAGATGCGGCAGTAACCCAAAGTATCTGAACTTTGCTGAGTTTGAACATTTGTTGTTAAAAATTTAGTTTTATCTAACAAAAAGGGCCAAAAAACCTTATATCTAGGAGTGCCCAGTGTCTTAAATGTACAAGAGACTTAACTTGGAATTGTTTCTCTATGCATTAATTCCAGTAATAGTTTCAAAATGTCATAGAATCTCTATCTTTCCCACCCATTTTGTATAACATTGATACAGCATTGAACCCTTTTAGTTATACCTGTTTTAAAACGGACAGCAAAGCATACTCTTCACTGATGGATGTGTTTCACCAGAGCCTGCAGGTCTGAAGTCCTTCCTGAAGGTGGAGCTCAACCTGAGTCATGCGTGCAACAAGGATGACGAAGCAAAACCACCAGCTTTGCTGCGCTGCGTCCTGCAAGCTCTCGCTGTCCAGGGAGACCTTCAGCACAAGATCAAGCTCTTCAGTAAGAGCGAGCAACACCGCTCACTGTTTGTCATGTGACTTGGTCTCAGTCAGGCTGCAACATCAGCTAATTTATCTTCCCAGTTAATCCATCAGTTTCACTCTAAAGCACAATATGTCTGAGGTCAGCCTCTCCTCACTGCCAGTTTCTGCTGTTGTCGTGCAGGTCAGGTGCTGGTGAAGACCATGCTAAAGCCGCTGGTGATTTACCCATCACTGTCAGTGAGGGTAACAGAGCAGCAGGAGGAGGGAACCATCCTGGCCTTACAGTGTCTGAAGGAGAGCGAGGAAGAGAGATCCACTCCTTCACAGGTCTACAGCAAACTGCTCCTGGTGCTCAGGACGCTGCACTCACACCTGCTAGGTACAGCACAGCCGGGGCCAAGTATAATCTAAGATATAAATCAGGCTTTAGGGTACTTAATGTAACCATGTTTTACTTTACTTTTGTTTTTTCAGATGTGTCAATTGGTGATAAAAAGCTCTCAGCTATCTTGGGGGAGCTGATATGGGAGGAAATTTCTCAGTGCATCATCCACGAGTGTCTGCTCTACTCCATCCCCACCAACAGCAGTCAGCTGGAGAAATACAACACTGTAAGGACCCAACAGCCTTTTCTTTCATTTAATGATACTGTACAGAATAAGATGGATTTTACTGAATACATATATTGTGTGTATGCATTTAAGGTGATCAAAGAAACAGAGGAGTTTGAGAAGTCTTTGAAAGAGATGGAGTATCTGCAGGGTGATTCCACAGACCTGCTCAAATATGCCAGGGATGTCAACTGTCACTTTGCCAGCAAGAAGTGCAAGGATGTCATCGTGGCAGCCCGAAAACTCATGACCTCCAAGATGCACAACACCGTCAAGGTACAGTACACACACCGAGTGTGTGGATGTATAACTGCAGACTGGGGATCGTACAACATCCAACACTTCCTGTAATTAAATATTGAAGCATATTTCTTTTAACTGCTTTGCTACTTTTCCAATCCTGCTCTAATAGATCACACCAGACTACAAGCTACGTCTTCCCAAGCTTCCTGCTCCAGCCTCAGAGGCGAAGGCGAAGCAAGACTCTGTAAAGGACGAGATGACGATGGAGAATTCGAAGCAGCTGTCTGCATGGAGTCTGTGTCTTCCCGCCTGCCGCATCAGCGAGTCGGTGCAGCAGCTGATGGAACTCGCTCTCAACACTCTGTGTGAAGCCGTTGGGAGCTCACCACAATGGTTTGTAGCCTTGGGAGTCTGTGTTTACAGAAAAAATCTTAAACTGAATAGATGGGAATTCTATTTGGTCCGTGTGACATGACATAAAAACGCTTCTTAAACTGCATTCATGGACGAATGGATTTTATAGATGAGACCTGATTTTCACAAACCTCATTAGTGTAAAATCTGAACAATCTTTCTGTTGTTTTCCTCAGTGCATTACAACTCTTCTTCACTGTGAGAAACGTCTTCCAGCTGTTCTATGATGTTGTTCCAACGTACCACAAGTAAGGCTGCCTCCATAACAAAACTAAGAACAGATCAACACGTTTCTCCTGAAGGTGTAAATGGTTTCCTCATTTTTCTGTGCTGCTTCATGTAGAGAGAATCTGCTCAAGTTCCCTCACCTGGCTGCCATCCAGCACAACAACTGCATGTACCTGGCCCACCACCTGCTGACCCTGGGCCACCATTTCAGAACTCACCTGCCACAGCCGCTCAGCGAAGGCGTTGCAACCTTTGTTGACATGGTGCCAGGATTCAGGAAACTGGGTAAACAAATAGTTTCACAACTTTTGGACACATTACCATAAAATTCTGTCAAGAAAAGAATGTCCAGTCAGATTTCTTTCTAGCGTCACTATAAGGGGAAAATTTCTACCTCTCCATGTGAAATATCAACATCTGATTTTCATATACAAATATACAAAGCATCCTTCTGTCATTTCCCCCCAGGTGCCCAGTGCTTCTTGGCACAGATGAACGTCCAGAGAGCTGAACTGTTGGAGAGACTTTCCACTGCTCACAATTTCTGCAACCTGGACGATGAAGACAACTACATAGCAGCCAGTAAAGCAGTAAGACAGGTGAGAGGAAAGGCCTTGACAATAAAATGTAACTGTGTTGAGGTAATGAAAGTATCAGAAAAACGGCACTTCAGCCTTCCATTTTTTGAGGCTGCATCACATTCCAGCTGTCAGACTTAATGGTGTATAAAGCAGTTTGTATATTTCTCATCCAAGCTTTACTTCTCACCCATACAGTAACCCTCTGTTCACTTGATTGCAGGTCATCCATCAGTTGAAGCAGTTGGGCACAGTTTGGCAGGATGTTCTACCAGTCGGCATCTATTGTAAAGCCATGGGCAACCTGCTCAACACCGCCATCACTGAAGTCATTGCCAAAATCATGATGTTGGAGGTTTGTCTTTTGTTTTCATTGCAGTCACTCTAGAAACAAAGGCTTGCTAATTCCAAGTGATGGAGGCAGTTAGAGAGAAGAAACAAAAAAGAAGCAAAACATTCTGGATTAGCTCTTGGTCTGATAGTGTAGCAGGGTGAAGCTCACAACGTTAATTCTCAAATAAAAGCTGGAATTAAATAACAAGCAAGTAAATGCTAGTTTGGGACCTTATTTTTTCTCACTTTAACCTTCTGCAGGATATTTCTTCTGAGGACGGGGAGCACCTCCACACTTTGTGCCAAACCATCATTGACGAAGGACCGCTGGTCTTCATCCCTCTGGCTGAGGAGAACAAGAACAGGAAGTATCAGGAGGAAGTGCCTCTGTACGTGAGGAAGTGGAGTACCTTCAAGGAGCTGGTCATCGTGCTGCGGGCCAACCTGCAGGAGATAGTTGACAGGTAAAAAGGAAACAATGATGAACACTATATAGATTAATATTAACGTATGTGACTTGCTGAATGACTATGATTTGTCTCCTCCACAGGTGGGCCGACAGTAAAGGGCCGCTGGCGTTGGAGTTCTCCAGTTCAGAGGTGAAGAATCTGATCCGGGCCCTGTTTCAGAACACAGAGAGGAGAGCTGTAGCTCTGACCAAAATCAAATAGACTCAGAGCGGAAAGAAAGAAAAACTATAGCACTTTTTCCTCTGAGGAAAATATGATTTATGTCTGTATTCATTTCCATTTTCTGTTGCATTAAATATATGCATAAACGTGTGTAACAGTTGTGTCATAGGGACGTATAGTGGTTGCCTTGTCTGATGGAGGTGCTGTCTGCATAAGCTGGCAGTAATCAATCTGCGGGATATGCTCCTTCTGCAATTAGTCCAGCAGAGATTACAAGAAGACTGCTTTACATCAGCAGACCGTCGTATAGCTCCGGAGGTTTACCACGACAAAGACAGCTGAGCTTGTGTAACCAGAGGCCCGCCATCTGTCTAATCAGGGGTTAACTTTGCTCCACATTGTTAATCAAACTTCATCTCAGTTTTTCTGTACTGATGTCATTTAAGGAGAAAGTTTGAACCCAGATGTTGCATCTCAAACCATTAACAACTTCTATTATGTATTTATTATTTGTCGAAATAAACCAAACTACTCAACTTTTCAAAAAGTTTGATTGTATGATGATCATAATGGCAGGGCTTTTCACCACACCAGTACACAATGCATAATGTATTCATTGAGTCAGAATTTTTAAAAAAGTTTTTTGGGTCAATTCTGTGTCCCTCACAAGACATGCTGATCTCTTTTATCTCATCGTAAGAGAAACAAGGCTGTTGAGCAAATTGTGCTGGATTCCCTTTTGAGGTTTGTGTCTTGGATCTGAGCTGCATCTGCAACAGCTGCTGGAAGATGTGTGGGGAAGCTTTATTTAAATCTGAAATCTTGGTAGATAGGACCTTTTATTGTCCCCTTCTTAAGACGAGTTGTTCAAAGCTTTATTCATAACGAAGACATTTGAATTTGAAATCCATTAAAATGCTGCACCGCTTTTCTTTTTATTCACAATATTTTTGCTTTAGCGTGTAGTGAAAAAGATACAGAAGTCATTACATTTTCTTTTACCCCAAAAATTTTAGCTTTCTTAGGCTGCTGCACAAAAAGGGGAGATGCTGAACTTTATTGAGGCTGTACGAGCAGCAAACCCAATGTATAAAATGTGTACAACCACACCTTATTGTTAAAAAAAAAATGATTTCAAATTCAAACAATCCAGGACAATTAAGAACAAGAGCTGAAGAAATTATAATTGTCTGTGGAGCTCCTGCAGCCACAACATGCTGTAGCTCTGTGAAAGACACAAGGGGGAGGAGACAAACAGCTGGACAGTCACACTGCTGCAGCACCTCCTCACTCCTTCCACTCTGTCCCCATATGATCAAACCTGATGACTCCAATGAGGAAGTTAAGTTCTGGCAGCAGCTGTTTTCTTCCTGAAGGTATGCTAAACAGAGGTATGTCATTTCTTTTCTTTTATATAGGAAGGCTATGTATCCTCTGAATGCTCTCGCTCTGGTTATACTGTAATGGCAAGTTCAATAAAATGCTCCCACTGCAAGAAAAAAAAAAAGGTCACTATGTGGACTAACATAATATAGATTTGGACCAAACTGTATGGTATTAGCATTAAAATGGGCATATCTGCAAAAGGAAGACTTGTTGGTACCTGTCGGACCATTAGGTTTCCATTGACCAAGTTGAACTTGGTCAATGGAAACCTTTGGTCTTTTAGTTTCATATTTTACGAATATCCGTGCTGGAGCCCTCAGACTAAACCTGCAACAGCCTCAGTCCAACCAAGGTTGCGGTGGAATGGAGTTGAAGAGGTTAAATAATTCTAGAAGGATGCAGAGATGTCTAAAGTTTCTGTAAAGGTTTTTTTCCATGTGTATGGAATATGTTTGGGAGGAAAGATATCCTGCTGTGTTGTTGTGACTCAGTCACAGCAC
Organism: Hypoplectrus providencianus; assembly: GCA_028566105.1. Taxonomy (NCBI): domain Eukaryota; kingdom Metazoa; phylum Chordata; class Actinopteri; order Perciformes; family Serranidae; genus Hypoplectrus; species Hypoplectrus providencianus. The sequence continues at coordinate 6,693,321 of JAOWBC010000182.1, forward strand.
TGTTTAAACATTTTCACCAGAGACAAGAACATTTACTACACTTCCCATCTGGACAATACTTTTTCTAAGCCTTCAGGCAAAGACAGCCAGTAATCTTTTCAAATCCATCATGCTCCTTGGTGTTTCTGCGATTAATTTTGAGGATTACTGATAATCCCTACATGTGTAATAAGTTGTGGCAGTCACTGAGACCCTGGTCAGCCCACTTCAGAGCAATGCGACCATGTGTTTTACTGGTGAGGAAGTACAGAAACATTTGCTTTTGGCACGTCATGGTACTGCATCACAGCAGGGGCTGATCTCTAGACGCATCAGGAGGGATTTGTTCTTGGAGGGGCAGCAGCTGATCCATAAACAGAAGGAACAATAAACATTACATTTATTAGGAAAGACTTAGAGCGTCCACTTAGTAATTTTACTTACTGTAAAACATTTCAATACTGCCTCCATTACTGTCTTAACCTCTAAATTATTTCCACTCTGTTGCCATGAAAGTCATATTTGTCTTTGTGTTGTCTTATCAGAGGCAGAACCTGAGGGGGATTCGACATCGTGAGGCTCTGAGCAATGATCTCCACTGTAATGTGCAGCAGAGAAACGCCACAAAACATTCAGAGCAACAGTCACATCAGGAGCTCCACAAGGGTCGAGCCTCGCAGGAACACCATTCCCCCGACCCAGGCTCTCACTGCTAAACACCTGCTGGCGTACCTGCCCCGACCGCAGTCAGAATCAATCCGTTACACTCCTTACACCTGCAAGGTAAAGCCTCATGTATGATATGCCCCACTGCACTAAAACATGTTTTTGTTCTGCTTACCTTATTTTATGACATCATTTGCTGCACAAATTTGGCACAAAATCAAATACCTTTTTACCCCTCAAGAATGGAAAACAAAATGGTCAAAAATCACTCAAAATGCCAATTCTATGACAGTGAGACTAGACAGATGCCCAAGAAAATCAATGCTGAGATTTTGAGATTTCTGCAAGTTTTTCTGGGATAGGGTGGCAGCCCATTTTCATTCAGTTATCCTTGGAAAATGGGAAAACCGATATTTCCCTTGTCAAAATTTAACACAACTTTGGAGCGTTATTTACCATTACATACAGAACTATTCACAGCCACATTTCTCTGCCTCAATATAATTGTTTTCCTTTCTTTCAGACTACAGCTAAATCTGCTGTTTCTGCCATGATGACCACAGAAAGAGCTTCTCTCATCCATAACTTGAACTATGCAAAGTGCTCATCACTCCCACCCTCCCAGGATGCTTCTCCCTCCCAGACACCCTGCAGCCAGTCCTCTCAGGCTCTGACTTGGGCTGAGCAGGAGCCTGTCCATCCACACACTGTCCACACAGCTCCTCTGGAACCGATAGAGGAGGTGCCGAAGCCTCCACGCTCGCATCGCAACAGACACCTCAAGCGTTTCAGCTCCAGGTGGCAATCAAGAGGCTCCACCAGCAGCAGCAACCTTCCTGCCTCTGCAATCGAGAAGCTGCGTGTTGCAAAGAGCCACAAGAAAAGATGTAAGCTGCTGGGTGACGAGCACTCGCTGCACGTCTCCGCCAGCAATCAGCGTCAACGTTACGTCACCAAGGATGGGAAGTGCAGGGTCAATCTGGGACCCATTGAAGACAAGAGTCGCTTTATCTCCGATATCTTCACCACATTAGTGGACCTCAAGTGTCGCTGGTTCCTTCTCGTCTTTACTATGTGCTACATTCTCACATGGGTGGCCTTTGGTTTGATCTACTACTTTGGTGCCTGGTTGCGTGATGACATCACACATGTCCATGACCCTCTGTGGGAGCCGTGTTTTCAGAATGTGGACAGCTTCCTGTCAGCCCTGCTGCTGTCACTGGAGAGCCAGAGAACAATTGGGTACGGCTCCAGGATGGTGACAGCTTACTGTCCTGAGGGCACGGTGCTCCTGATGGTCCAGTCCATCCTTGGCTCCATTATCGATGCTCTGATGGTGGGCTGCATGTTTGTTAAAATCTCCCGGCCACAGCAGAGGGCCCAGACGCTGATCTTCAGCAAGCACTGCGTCATATGTCAGCGGGACGAAAAGCTGTGTCTGCTCTTCCGCATTGGTGATCTGAGAGCAAGCCACATGGTGGATGCTAAGATCCGGGCCAAGCTGATCAAATCCAGGCAGACCAAGGAGGGTGAGTTCATCCCACTGGAGCAGTCAGAAATAAACCTGGGCTACGACACCGGAGGGGACAGGCTGCTCCTGGTAGAACCCCAAACCATCACCCATGTCATCAATGAAAGCAGTCCTTTCTGGGAGGTGGGGTCTGAGCGTTTGAAGAGGGAAACCTTTGAGATCATTGTCATCCTCGAGGGTATCGTGGAAGCCTCGGGTTTGTAGAATCATTTTTTCATTTGGGTGCTAGCCAAGGTTATGATCAAAACATTGCCCTTTTCAGATTTGTTTCTTTCATGAAATAAGAGTAGTCAAGCAATTGGCTTGCATTTCGTAGATTGGATTGTCTAATGTATTTGACTGGTATCTAAAGAAAAACAGTCTACTACCATTATCGGCCTTTGAGTTTGATTATCTGCTCAACTAATTTCCTACAATATCCTTTATTTAAAGCTCTGATTGGCTCATTGAACATACAGAACAATAACAACTGTGGATGACAGACAGTAGTTGATGCTCGCTTTTCTTACAAATGCTTTTTTTTTTTTTTTTAAGTGTAGAAAGGCCCAAATTGCAGAGATACAAATATATTTGTTTAATGATATATATGCAATATGTCCTGCTGCAACTGCTGTTCATAATTACATTTACATTTTTACACTTACACCTCTAATGCTTGGCTGTGTTGCAGGCATGACATGCCAGGCAAGGACATCGTACACAGAGGACGAGGTCCTGTGGGGCCACCGGTTTGAGTCGTGCATTTCCTTGGAGAAAGGAGCGTTTCGTGTGGACTACAGTGCATTCAATAAAACCTTTGAAGTCCAAATGTCCCCACTCAGTGCACAAGACAAAAGCAAACTCACAGAACAAGAAATCAGTTTTTAGAAAATATGAGCTCACAGGACAGTTCTTGTTTTCACATATAAGGTGTAACTGTGATATTACCTGATAATCTCAGGAAAGCCATAATTTCTGTTATTCTAACAATACTTTTTTGTTTTACTTACAATCTATGTGATTATAATGTTTAAATTGTGTTTAAGAAATAAACATTCTGCTGAAAGTTGTCTTCAGTTTCTTCTTTTGTATGTGTTATCCCATTTCTCTAGACAATAAGAATTGTATGGAACTTTGAGAGAAAAGGAGGGAAGAGGTGGGTCAGTTGAGACAATTGTATCAACATGAAATCATCTTTCTGCATGTTTATCCTATGACCCCCAATCATCTTTTTACAGTTCACTGCTGTGGCCTTGTGTTTCACTGCAATATATAGGTCCTGCACCTATATGGAATCAGTGCAATTACTGAAGTGGGAACCTCTAAAATAATATTCTGTCCAGTATAACAGTTTTGTTGTTTGTTTGTTTTTGCAATAAGTGAAGCCTTCAAGCCTTTTCAAACCGGGGGGTGTTACTCCAGCCCAGTAGATGGCGTCGCTTCACGGGACCGTTGAACGCTTGATATCCAAAGAAGAAGAAGCGTCAGAAGTGCAGCATGATGGGATATGAAAGTCCTCCGGCGGCGCGCTGCCGCCATGTCACCTAGAGAGAAACGTTTAGTGATTCTCTCTGCTCTAGGCATAGTTAGTCTTGCTCTTTATTATATTCCTACTTTTCTTTGGGCGACTTTAATTCTTGCTATCTGTTGTTTTGTGTGTTACTATCTCAGCGGAGAACCGCTTCCCGCCAGGTTAGGCCTCAATCCGCGGGCTGGGCTGAACGTCCCCGCCGTACTCCGGCGCTGGTTGTGGGGTTGGGGGGTGACCGGCGTGTCGGTAGCCGCACGGGGAAGAGCGAAGAGCGGCAGAAACAAAACCGAGCTCCGGGAGGCAGAGGGACACTTCCGAGAAAGGCTTGTTGAACCTGGGATTTATCGGAGGGAAACATTGGAAAGTGACTCATTTCTTTTCAGCCCCCGGGATTTCCTCATGGGGAGTTACATCGGGAAACCCGAAAGTCCAACCGCCGACTTTGTGAGGCCGAGAGCGGGGAGAAATCCCCGAGAGCAGCTGCGGGAAAAACTGTCCAGACCTAACCATGCTGTCTATACCCCAAACAGGAGGTTGTCATTTGCTGGGTACGTTCATAATCAAACCACGCTGCTGCCAGCGTCCGTTAGGAGTTCAATTTCTTGGCGGGTTTAAACGTTAATAATTAACTCTTAAACCTCACCTTAATCTGACGGAAACATAATAGAGATAGAGGTTCTAAAAAGAAAGTAATACTGTTCGTGAACCGTTGTAATGACTGTCTTCAGATTATAAGAAAGAAACTGGACAGTAAACACGCACAGTTGTTTGGTTTCGATCGTCATATGCTTATCCATTCATATATAAAATAAATCATCAGCTATGGAGATAGACTGATGGACTTCCATCGTTGTCCCTGTTGTTTGTTTACATACCCCCAGCTCCCGACCTTGATCTAGACAGGGACGGGCATTTCATAATTGACAAGAAGTATATTAAAAAAATAAAATAAAAAGTGGTTTGGAAGCCCAGTGAACGCATCTCGTTAAAAAGAAATCCCTATTGTCATCCTAATTAGAAAACGTTAACAAAAGCATACGTTTTTTTTTTGTTGTTTTTTTTTTTTCTTTTCTTTTTTTAAAGAATATTGAGTTAAAAAATTACCTACTAGCTAGTTAGTATGTGTGATATTCCCATTACTAAGGTCCTGTGGTTTTGTGGCTTAATGATCCACTGAGGCTACTGTTGGTGGAGATTAATGCCATTTATTTATACAAACACAAGCAACTGACAATATCACTGTCCCATTGTTTTCCTCAGCGGTCGGAACATAACTGTGTGATTTAGTCTATCAATTGCTCTCTGTGGGATCTTGTAAGATGCAACAAGCTGTTTAATAACAAGATGTTTTCATGGCTATATAGTCACTATTGGGTGCAGGTAACCTTTATCATGTGTATATCTACACTTGCATCATAATGTTTTCTTTCCTCAGGGAGCCGCCGGGCACAGGCAGGTTTACCATCACCCCCCAGCGTCACTACCCCCTGCAGCAGCCTGGTGTCTCGTCAGTGGGAGTCTTGCCTCCTGTAAAGTGGGATGGCTTCAGAAAGAAAAATATCCTCAGCCCTCGAAACTCCCAGGCAGTCCTCAGCCCAGTCACTGTGAAGATTGCCCGGCCTGACCACCACAGCTCCCCCAGGTCATTACTGTCTGATGCTTCCACAACATGTTGTTAGTTCCCAAGTCCTGTCTTTAAGCTAATTATGTGAAGGATTTGTCAGCTTATGTTGGTGAATCTGTGCTGCTTTTGGTGATGTTTTCATTTACTACTGCATTGTAACTGTTGAATATTTTGTTTAGTGCTTAGTAATGCAATGATTTGTGGGTAATGATTTAATCTCGATTTGCCATTTGAATGTTGACACTTACCAGAGCTCTTTTGTTTGTTTTTAGCTTGGAACATCTGAGTTGTGTGGGTGTCCCCAGGGCCCCTGTGGACCCCTGCTCCAGAGAAAGTGTCCTCAAGGTGTTGAAGGAAAGCCGAAAGAGAGAAGTGGAGGAAGAGGACAGAAGCTTCTTAACTGAACAAAAAAGCAAAAGAAGGTATAAAGTGAAAAGAGACTGTAGTGCTAGCACGTTTCTCAGCTGTCACTGATTGCCTTCTTCCAGGATATTTAACATTAGCCTGTTAAGCAAGTAACTGAGAAGTATCATATGACTGCTTTATGTATTTGTCTATTGATCCTAAACTTGCACAACCATGGGAGTCTCCTAAATCACTTCCCTTGACTGAGGATGACAATGCTAGATTTCCTGTTAATCCAGGAGGAAAGGAAGAGATGTCGTAGGGTCAACTGGCTCCATACTGTAAGGAAAAAACATGCACAGTGTAACGGGGGCTGTGATATTGGAGGCAAATACAGATAAAGGGGTGCATTCTTCCAAGGTATTCATAAGGCACTTGTTAAGCTTTTCAGCAAATGCAGACCAGATTCCACTGTACATGTGATGCACCACATTGATATGAAGCCATTTTGACCCTGTGCCATTGCCATTTTATAACCCCCTTTGAAGAATTTAAACATCTGAAAAGAGCTAATTAAAGGTTCTGCATTAAGCCCCTTTCATTCATTGTCTTGTTTTCATTTCCTAAGGCGTAACGACAGCGGTGGAAGTGCACACTCTGCTTTTGAACGTATCCTGCCCAATGGGACGCCATCACAGTTGGTCCCTAAGTGAGTTAGACATTTTTCTGAATGATGACAATCAGATCCTGTCTTTGAGTTTTACTCATTGCATTTAAGAAAAGTATGGCTGTCTGAATGTTTCTTTTCCTTCCTCCAGGCCAGGAAGCTTAAAAAGAGGATTGACTTCACTGGCGGAGGATTCCCTCATGAAGAGGTCTCGCACCTCCTCCATCAGCTCTGGCAGCGGGGTCCATTCACCAAGAGGAACCCCAGGCAGCAGGAGAAACCCTATCCAGAGTTCCTATAGTTCTTCACTAGGCCTCAGCCAGGTAACAGTTAGCCACCACATTAAAGTACACATTTTCTGCACAGATTAAGTGGAGTTAGCATGCTTTAGCTCCATGTTTTTACCGCCACAGTGGAAGAAGAGGTCAGCACCCAGCCCTCCTCTGTCCAGCCCCGGATCATCTCGCTCTCAGACTCCAGAGGGAGCCTCTAAAAAAGCCAGGTATTTCTCTGCTGTTTTCCTGCTAGTCATCTGCATTTAATCTAATCGTACAGTTTGTAATTTTTCGGTTTCATTACCAGAGAGGATGATGGGCAGTCTCCCAGTTCAGCATCCTCAGTGAGGTCAGACCAGACAGCCTCAGACAAGACACCTGTTACTTGTAAGTATCATGTCTGTCTTATTCTCTTGTGGAAATTTCCAGTGTGAAGCTAATCTGTGTGAGACTCCTTTACTGTAAACCTGATTACCTGCATACAATGTTAGATAAATGGAAAGGCCGATGTCTATGTTGTTGCCTGCTGTGAGATCAGTATGACACCAAATACTATGGATGCACCGATCTGACTGGATATTAATTAATATATCTCAACAGGTATTCTGATGGTGTCCTTTTTACACATTTTTAATTTCTATAATTTGGAACTTTGAAATTTTACAAGACATTATATTTTCGGTTTGGGCTGTTTGGAGTTTTTGTAAATATGCACTCCAAACCCAGAAGTTGATGTATTCTATTTCATCCAATTGGATACAAATAAGTATCCAAACTTATTTTGAATTGATTTTGTGACAAAAAGGATTTGGAGATAATTGCATCGCTAAAATTTCTTCTTGACAATTGATAAGAAACATATTCATGATTATATGAACGTAGCTGACACTGGAATAACTGAATTTTAGGGCAGGAACAAAGATAAAGAAACTACTCATGACTGGTTCTACTTAACAAAATTATTCTTTTTTTTTTCCTGATAATGTTGCAGCCAAATTGACTCCAGTCCCTAAGATCCCAGTCACTACCTCATCAGACTCTACTGGTAGTGGTGGGAAGAGAAAACGTAAGATCCAGCTGGTGTCCAGCCAACGGGATGATCAAATCTCTCTGGTAAGGAGTGCTACATTTTTTACCCGAAGATCCAAGAAACCCCTCGTTTATATACTTGTGTCCAGAGCAACCTACATTTCTCCTCTCAAGTTGTGCTTGTTGATTTGCAGCCCCCGCCCCCAGAGCTTGGTTACACTATCACTGTGAAAGACCTTGATGAGGAGAAAAAGGCTGCCCTCAGCAAGATCCAGAAGGTCCTCGAGACGCCTGGTGAGTGGAAGCACACACGGAAATCAACCATTAACTCCTATTCTTTAATTTCGACCTCTTTTACATCATGCTGCAATGTTAGCCTCAGTGTACTTGAATATATATTTAATGTTTCAATTTCTGCATGTTTTGGAGATTTGGCATCTGACTTTCTTTGTTGATGTGTCCCTGTTTAGCTCCAGAGCCAGAGAAGTCCGTCTCTCCCTCAGCAACCACTTCTACCCAGCCTGCATCCTCTACCAGCTCCACCACCACCACCACCCTGAGCAGCCTCCTGGCGGCTCCTCTTCCCACAGTCCCCAGCTCTGCCATCCCAGTCATCAACCTGGACCCCAGCCCCAGCCCCAGCATTAGTGTCAGCACGGCATCTGCAGCCTCCAACCCACTGCTGGAAGCTCTGAAAGTGAAGATCAGCACACCTGCAAACTCCACATCTGCTGCCAACACAACTTCAGGTACGGTGACGGAGCTGAAAGAACCTACGTCAAGTTGTCTTATAGGATTTTGTTGGAAATGTTTTTTTACAGGATGGTGGTTCATTTTGAATGTCTTTTAAACCTGTTGTTAAGTTCAGGTGGATAATCATCCACAACACCAAAGAATAACTAAGTTAAAATATTTTTGTGAAATTATTAATAAATGTATGGATCTTCCACATCTTGTTTTGTGTTTGTAGTGTCTGCTTCAAGCACACCAGTACAACCCGCTGGCTTAACCCTGAAGGTGTCCACCCCAGTGGTTACCCCGCAGCTCCCTCCTGCCTCCCAGCCTCAGTCCTCGTCTGCTGGTGTGGAGCAGCCCTCTGCCTTTACTCAGGTGCTGGCTCAAGTCTCCAAGGCTTCCACCAGCACTCCACCTGTATCAGGAGCAAGCCTGTTTGGACTGGGGAGTCCTTTCAGCACCACTGCTGCTTCTTCAGCCTCCAACCTGGTCACTGCTACTGCAACAGCCCCGGCCAGCAGCTCAGCATCACTCAGTAACAACAACCCTCTGCTGGCTTCAGGGTTCAAGCCCATTTTTTCGGTCACGACCACCACCTCTTCAGCTACAACAGCCCCAGAGAACAAACCCCCTGTCCCAGATTTTAAGCCTATCTTTGGAGATGCCTCTGCAGGCTCCGGCTTTGGACAACCTCCACCCTACACCTCCACCACCAACCCAGCTTCTACTGTTTCTTCCAGTAGTACATCCTCAATGTTTGGTGCAACAACAAGCAGCACCACAGTTACACCATCTAGTTTTCCTGGTGTTACTGCTGCCCCCACAGGCACAGCCTCCATCACCACAACACAGCCTGCAGCTCAGCCAGCTGCAAAATCCCTCTTTGGAAACTGGTCAGCACCATCCACAACAAGTAGCAGCTCAGCTCCAGCACAGGCCCCTAATACAGGGAGCACATTTCAGTTTGGAACTGCTACCACCACTACTGCAGCTGCCCCACCTGCTGCGACCACAACCTCCAACAGCACCTTCACATTTGGTGCTGCACAGCCAGACCCTCAAGCAGCCAACCAGAAGGTGTTTTCCTTTGGCCAGACAGCACCCAGCCAGAGCACAACCACTGCTTCATTTGGAGGCTTTGCCATGGCCAACACAGCCTCCACCACTGCCCCCACCACCACCCAGTCAACCTTCACTTTTGGGAAGTCATCCTTTTCAGCACCGGCAGCGCAGCCAAACTTTGGCTCCTCTGCGGCCCCACCAAAGCCGTTTACCTTTGGAGGCGGTGGGGGAGCGTCATCCACACCTGCCTCTAACCCCGCCCCCACACCTTTTGCTTTTGGCTCAGCTGCTGCCACCACAGCAACCAGTTTTGGGACCCCAACTCAGCCAGCCTTTGGAGCCAGCTCCACTGGTTTTGCCTTCGGTGGCACCACAGCTCCATCGGCTGCACCAAGCTTTGGTGCAACAACTCAGACTCAGAGTTCCTCCTCAGCGACCTTCACATTTGGCAACGCTGCTCCTCAGCCTGCTCCCTCCACCTTTGGCAGTACTGCTCCTCAGCCGGCTCCCTCCACCTTTGGCAGTGCTGCTCCTCAGCCAGCTCCCTCTGGCCCTGCTCAGTCAGCACCCAGTGGGTTTAACTTTGGTGCCGGTATGCCAGTCCCCCAGTTTGGAACACCAGTCTCCAATAACCCTGCACCGCAGATGGGAGGCTTCAACTTCGGAGCATCTGGTACTGACAAACCATCCTTTGGTAAGAATAAAAACATCTTCTTTTTTATGTTTTAAAACCAGGTTCATACAAAGCCTTGGAAGGTTGTAAAAATGTTTAATATCTGCCACTACGCTTTCATGGATATGCTCTCTAAACACTCCTGTTTTTCTTTTTTTAAACATTTTCTTGTGTTTAAATTACAAAATTAGTCATTTAAACCAAAAATATATTAGTATTTAAAATGAAACAATCCTGTCATGCTTGTTTGTTGTGTCCTGTTGCAAAAAGTGAAGTCCAGCACAGTGTATAATATAGCAGTAGCAATATAGCAGTTCAGCTTATGTTATTGTTCAAAAACCATTGAGATGGGAAGAAGTGGTAGAGGCATTTTATTCAGCTGGTTTTCTTGGTACTGGAATTGTAATCTCTCAAAGAATGCCCAGTTTTACCTGCAGTTCAGCAAACTGTTCTCATTGAAGTGCACGGTCTGATTTAAAAACAGAGCAGGAAGAGGTTTTTGAGACTGGGCAGGTTTTTTATTTGAAAGAGTTAACTGAAATAATTTGGAAACCTGCTGCACTGTTTTGCCTGAATAAGAATATTAAAATGTGAATGATAATGACATATCTAAATCTAAACCTCAAACACTGTCATACTAAAATAGAGAAAAGTGTAATTTTTTCAGGTTAAATAATGTTGAGTGCTGCTTTCATTGCAGGGACATCGACCCCATCCTTTGGACAGAGTGCTGCGGCAGGTCCAATTCCCTTCGGAAGTCCTGGAACTCCAGTCCAAGGCTTCAACGCGGTTCCTTTTGGTAGGTCATTAATGTCTCAGCCAAGCCCTCACTGTAACTTTACAACTGAGCCCACTGTAGCCTCTGGAAATCATAAAGCTCGCCAGCAGGCTGACAGACCACTGAAGGGTTAACATAGTAAAATTTCAGAGGCTGTTTCAGGCAAATCACTAGAAAAACTAAAATGCTGTTGAACCTTAGACATGACTAATTTTGTGTGCTCTTAACATCAGGATCCCCAGCGACTCCCTCATTCTCTATCGGAGCTGGATCAAAGCCATCCGGAGCTCGCCAGAGGCTGCAGGCGCGGAGGCAACACAACAGGAAGAAGTAACCTGCTACATGTGTCCAGCACTTTCAGAGGACTTCAGCTGTTGCTGCTGTTGCTGCTATGGTTAATCTGGCTAACATTGCTCTGTTCTAAACCCAACATCCCCCCACAACCAGGCCGCCACCATGTTCTCTGCTTCCTTCCCCTCCTCCAGTGGGTTGTGCTGGCCCAAAACATTGTGATTGCAGAGGAGTTAGAAAGAGCACACCAGCTTGTTGAGTTAATGCTGCCTGGATGACTACATGACCCAGGGGAATGTAGCAGGGAGGAGACACAATCCATTACAATGTACTATACTTGAAGAGTGAGAGAGAGGACAATTGAATAGTTTGATTCTGAACAAAAGCATATCCAAAGTTCTTTTTTCCTTTCAGTATGTGGACACTCCCATTAGTTCGTCTTAAGGAGAAAGTTGAGTCAGGCAAAGACATGGAGCCTCGGCTCAAACCTTTATTTTTTTACGTGGAGCGCTCGCTGGTTTGTATGTTACAGAATATTTGAGTACATTATCTGAATGAGTCTGATTTGAGTGAAATGCACAGTGGATTCAGATAAGGTACACAACACTGCAGTGTAAATGTAAAGTTATGAGACGTTTGAGTTTTTAAATTATTTTTTTAATTGGCTCTCTGACCCTGTAAATGAACGATGTGTTTCTGCACTTAAGGGCGTCGTAGTAAATGTCTTAATGTAGTTAGTGCAGACCCTTGTGTTCTTGTTGCATACTCTTTGTCATTGCAAGCATTCCCAGAGTCCTCCCATGGACAGCCTTTTGTTTTATCTTTTCTTTTTTTAAATAGTGATTGCCAACACTGATGTAATTAGCAGGTCAGTATCTGATTAGGATGACTACTCTTAACTTGTGCTGACAAAACCAAAGCCAATTCTTCAACTTCATGCCTGTGAAAAAGAATCTGTGATCTTTATCTCTTCTTTAAATCCTGAGATGTGTTTGTTTGTGCCAGACTACCTCTCTTTACTCCAGGCACTGAATCCGTGTTACTTCACTGAAAAATAAATATGACAAGATTGATTTAGACTTTACCTTTAACTGCTGTCAATGCAGATGTACCTTTAATAAATACAGTGAATTTTTAAACATCTGCACACCCACACATTATCTTACTTCTGGGATATCACCGTTATGCTAGATTATTCCACATTAATATCCAATAACTAAAAAATACAAACCCTTCTCTGATTGGTAATTATAGAAATTTTCAAACTGTATTGACAGTTAACTCATTAATGTCAGCAGTCAGTTATTTTATCAATGATTTCTGTTCTCGATAATCACCTCTACTTGTGAGAAATGAGCAGTATCTGATGGAGTTTTTGATGGTTAATTTTGAATTAATAAAAACTGAATTTTGGACGTGGATGTTCCAACAAGAACACATTTTAACTCTTCAAGGTTCAGTTCTTATTTCCATTTCATCCCATGAGGTCATTTGACAAGATGAATTAAGTCATTGTTCTGTTCAGTTGAGTTTATCTGTGTCCCGACTGCACACTACATACTTATATTCACAATGTACTGTCTTAAATATAAACATACAAAAGGGCTAGGTACTTTTATTTGTGATTGGGACTGTTTTTATACTACTGGAAGGGCCTACTGGGTACAAGCTTAAGGGTTCCCCAGCAGGGTCTGGGCCTCTGAAGTGTGTAGAGTGACAGTCAAACAATTAAATAGAAACTGACTTCAAAGAAAGGCAAATGCCACAAAGAAGACTAAAGAGAAACAAAATGTCTAAAAAAAAATATAGAGGTTTACAAAAATTTTGTACCAAAGCCACATATGTATTCATAATATTCTAGCCTCTTGTCTAGCCACATTTCGGCTGAAAAAAATAATACTAAGAGTGGGTTTTCCATTGGCTTTTTTTGTGGAAAAAGCTGAAAAAATGTATGGCATGTACAGTGCACACCTTTCAGCGTGTCTGTCTCAAGCCTTAAATCACTTGTGAGGGATTGTGTTTTCCTCCAAGTACAAACAATGCCCATGTGTTCATGAGCCAACTGTGGCTTTGGGGTCAAAGCAATAAAGCAATTGGCCTTGTACTTCCTTTTTTTTATCTCATCTGGCTGACTGGTATGAGAGTTACTGTCTGTAATTGTATCTAGCTTGTCTTTCAAAACTATTGTTGGAAGATACAAAAGTAACCCACTTTTATACATAAGTAATGTTTTGATTACGGGACATTTACCTGCAGTGGGGATTTTCACAGTGCAGTTTTATTGGTAGTACTTCCAATACATCTCTTTACAAATGTTTTTGATTTTCTGTTAACGCAGGACTGCAACCTATCTTTTAGGTGGCGGTAGTGGCGGTTATCTTGGTTTACCGCTGAACAATTAAATCAACGAAGAAGAAGATTTGAACGCATGCGCAGTGTCCTAAGCAGTGAGTGGTTGTAAAGTGGAGGTTAGCAGTGTAAAGTACGTGGCAGAAAACTTTAGACATGGAAGTAGCCGCGCTTTTTGCTTTGACTGTATTACTGGGTGCACTGGTTATTCTGGTCGCATTAGCGGTGGGCAGACGGAAAGAAGAAATAAGAGAGGAAATACAGCAAGCGGCGGCGGAGTTTGCCGGTAAGTGCCTCACTGTTAGCTAACGTAACTCGAACCGGAGCGGTGAGTCACCAACTCTGTCACTCTCTATCTCCGTGCTCTTTGACCTACGCCTCTTCATACATTCATTCATGCATTGAACAAGGATCAGCATGAGAGTAGCATGCTTCTTTACGCTAAAATCAAATCTAAGGAAGCGAGTAAAAGAAACTAAAGCAACTTTCAGCGACTGTCACCTGTCGTTAGCCAATCTGCGGAGGCTATACTGATAGACCAATGAGATGACGGCTTTATTTCTAGTCTTTGCCTATGAATTATGTAACAATAAACGACAATTTGATTATGATGTCCTCTCTAAACTGCTTTTACGTCGTAAATTCCTATTTACGCATGCGACTGTTTCCGAAGGGTCTCTGTGTGCATAGAGTCAAAACATTGATTCAGTCAGGTTGACGGCTAAAGGGTCAGAAAGAGACAAAGACCCCTCTGAGCAACTGTTGAATAAGAATAAAGTGAATCAGTAGTTATTGTCTAAAATGAAACTGAAAACTTAGTATCAAATTGTGTGCAGATATAAAGAGGAGGTTTCAGTTTTTGGCCGCAACTGGCCATCATAAGCCGGAACAAACAATCAATGTGCTTCTGCTATTTCATTTAGCTTTAATTTATTATGCAAACCTGTCATTCAATCTCCACAATAGTACTATACTATGCACATACAAGTAGAAAGAAAATAGCTACATTATTTATTAACAATAACATACTTTATTAACATGCATGTCAAACTGTTTCAGTAACATCTCCTCAGTTTATTCAGAATTTGCAAGAATGCAAAATGGATTTTACAGAATGATACTGTGCACAGAAAAGTTTAAAAACTTTTTTGTGCTAATTACACTGTAAATACAACTGGAAAGCTTTATGGTTTGTTGCCAGATGCTACAAGCTGCAACAACCCATGTCATCAGTATGCCATTCAGATCTAACAGTGATGAGAGAATTCTTGAGATCTCAGTCAACTGTTTCTCAAATTAAAATATGCTGTTTTTGTCTCTCAGCTGAAGGTAGTGGTACGAAGGGTGCTGCATCTAAGAAACCGAAGCAGGAAAAGCAGCGCAGCCGTAAAGAAAAAGCTGCACAGCACACTTTCAGTCATCAGTTGTTGGCTTCCTCACTGAAGGTAAACTGGAGCTCATGATCTGACACTGAGCAACATTTTCAACATGAACAAATGATGCCTCTCTTTAGGCTGCTTCTCTTAATGTATATGTATATTTATGTCCGTGTACATTTCAGGGCCACAGTGCAAACGTGACATGCCTGGACTTCAGCAGTAACGGGAAGTACCTGGCGTCATGCGCTGATGACCGCACAGTCCGGATCTGGAGCACCAAAGACTTCCTGGATCGGGAACACAAGTGTCTGAGGGCCAATGTGGAGCTGGATCACGCCACGCTTGTCCGCTTCAGCCCAGACTCCAGGTGTCCCCTTCTTACTTACAGTACTTGCAGACTGCCACTGACAAAATTATTCTTTATCTTGTCCTTTTTATTACTCTTGACAGACTATTCTCTTAATCTGGATGTTTTTTGTCAGCTTTTAACAGTCTGTGTTTCTCTATGCAAAGCTCACATAGGTTAAATACATAACCAGAACTGATTTCTGTTCCTGCATTATCTTGGAATAACTTTTGGAATACAGCCACACAATCATCCTTCCCCCTCCTTCACTAATTCTCACCATTTTAATGCAGGGCGTTTATTACCTGGTTGGCCAATGGAGATACCATCCGAATCTTTAAAATGATCAAAAAGGAGGACGGTACCATGACATTCAAGGCTGCTCCTGAGGACTTCCCTCAGAAACACAAAGCCACCATCCTCAACATTGGAATTGCAGAGACAGGTACACACAAGATGTCTTAACCCTCTACCTCCAAGCAGTAAGAGTGGGTTTGGGTTTTTTGGCTTCTTTGGCCTTTTACTCACTGTGGCCACAAATATGGTATCTCAATGGAAACACAGCATAATTATGGCTAGAAGTAGGAAGAACTAAAAATGTAAAAACACGGCTAAATTAATTTTGATAGTTTATCTTACACATTTTTTTACTAATATTGGAAAGAAAAGGAGGCTGCACGTTCTAAACATTTTTTTTTTACCTTACAACCTTTTTGTTGTCCTCACCTCCCTGTTCAGAGTTTTTGGAGTGTGATCATTGGTCCAGTCATTCAAGGCTCTTAGTTGTGCCAGGGAGGGCTGAATTTTATTGTTTTTAAAGGATGTAACTGCAGGGAAACATTTCATCTTTGCAAAACTGTAAATGAGATGTGAAATAATGTGATTTTTCATTAAATATCTCCTTTTTAAGCCTAGATTTGGCTATTTTTTTACTGACAAGTATTTTTTACACGATATGTTGAAGGACCATCAGAGGTTTTTAATACTGTCAAAAGAAAGAGGAACCATACGTCTCTGACTTAGATCCTCTTGCCAAAGTCCCAAGGCCCCCATAGTTTCACATAAGCAGAAAAACTGTGATGATGTTTTAAGTATTCCTGTAAGTTCAAAAGTTTTCTTATTTGTCATATGTCACAAAGACTTGTAATAGTGAGGCACATTGATTCTCTTTTTCCTCTCTGCAGGCAAGTTCATCATGAGCGCCTCCACTGACACCAGTATCCACATCTGGGACCTGAAAGGAGAGATACTGGCCTCCATCAACACTAACCAGATAACCAATTCTTATGCTGCTGTCTCCCCATGTGGCAGGTCAGTCCCACACACCATCACTGCATACCTTCCACCTGAAAGAACAAACAGTGATCTCTTTCAGATTTAAAGTGCGCCAAAAACATATTTACCTCCCTTGTTGGTTTTATTGCCTTACAACATTCAATCAAAGAAAGATTGAATCTTTATTATTTTATTATTTAATGTCAACAAAATTAAAACAAATCTTGAAAAAGTGATATGCTAAGGAACTGCATGTTTTTATCTTCAAAGAAATCTTAAGAATCAAGACTACTTTGCCTCCTTTATGTTCATTTAACTTTTCACACTTTTGACTAAAGTATAGTTATAACTTGGTGTGTTGTGTTTGTCTTTGTGCTCTCAGGTTTGTAGCATCATGTGGTTTTACCCCTGACGTGAAGGTGTGGGAGGTTTGCTTTGGGAAGGGAGGAGAGTTCAAAGAGGTGGCACGAGCTTTTGACCTAAAAGGCCACTCTGCAGGTGTTCACGCATTCGCCTTTTCCAACGATTCTCACAGGTAATGATGATTTCTGATTACAGTACAAAGCCAAATTTTAGTCATGTTTCCGAAAAGGTCAAAGTGAATCTTGAAGTGAAATTTTGAAATGTTGCATTCAAGGAGAATCAGAATTAGGGATGTTGCCATCAGCTAGAGTTAACAAATAAATTGCATAAACAGACTTTCATCAGAATATGGCAGTAATGTCATGTAATGTAATGTAATGTATGGCTGTAGGTGAATAGAAGTAGCTGTTGCACAAGAAATAGAGAACAGCAAAACAGGCTGCTAATCGGGCAACTTCGGCCACCCACTAGAGAAAGTGGAGAAAAGTCTTCAGGATTGAAATTAAATGGGAAATCAATTTATCATGTTTATTGCATTAAGTACTTTTTGAAAAAGACAAACCACCTCAAGCAAACGTCAAAAGTTAAATTTTGTTGTTTCCAGCAAGCTTTTTTTATTGTCAAATTGTCAATATGCATATAGAAATGTTTTGATGGAAACTATTGCCTGGAATAAAAAAGAAAACTGCTATGTTAAGCCTCAGAGGTGCTAAAGCTTGATAAAGTATGAATGTGTATGAAATGTGCTCTATAAATAAACTTGTCTTGCCTTGTAGGCTGATGGTATATACTAATCTGTCTGACCATCCCTTGTTTTTAATATGCAATGTGTAACTGTGATCTTTTTTCTTCATCAGAATGGTGACTGTCTCCAAAGACGGGACGTGGAAGCTGTGGAACACAGATGTAGAGTACAAAAAGCAGCAGGACCCCTACCTGCTGAAGACAGTCCCCTGTGCGTCATCTGAAGGGAGCAGGGTGGCCTTGTCTCCAGACGGTCGTGTGGTGGCCATCAGTGACGGCTCTAACATTGCGATGTACAATGCTACCACTGGCCAGCTGGAGGAGGAGATGCACAGCATCCACAGTGTGGACATCACTGACCTTAGATTTGACATTAACGGGCGGTTCTTGGTTTGCAGTGGTGACAAAGCCATCCGAGTGTTTCACAACGCCCCCGGCTACCGGGCAGCCATCAGAGACATGCAGGACATGCTTAAGAAGGCACAGAACGAGGCCATGAAGAACAGACTGCAGCAGCAGATCGAAGAGGCTCAGAGCACTCTGGACACTGTGCTGGCTGCTCCTGTCGAATGAAAGAACCCAAAGACAAAACACTCTGATTGTAATGGCGACTCTGACCTCAGAACCCCCTCTGCAATTTCAACACCTGGTCCAGGAATCACAGAATTTGCATGCAGTTTTGTTAACAAACATCTTTTTATTGAAAAATAAAATGTTTTAAGTTCAGTTCTTTTTGTCCTGTTTAATGAAGTGCGAAGTGTGAGCTCCCCTGTTTTTGTTTTTTTTTTTGTTTTAATATATATTGCCTTCTGCAGCTTCATTTAAAGTCTAACTCCATTCGGAAACGTGTGTTTTGCATTTTGTTCGTTCACTGTGCAGAAAGGTGTGTGTGCAATTCCTGTGCTCACCTGAAATCTTTCTATCAAAGCTACCGTAGTCTGGAAGCCAATCATGGTCCAGGATGTAACTTAGATGAGTGTGATGAGGAAACTGTCAATCAAGTAGTAATTGTCGCTTGTACACACGAGATTACTTCACACATTATGGCTGTGGATAAATGCAGTGCACCAACTGACAAGAAAGGTCAGTGTTTGAGTGAGTGAGTTACAAACTCATTGAAATTTTCCTCTTTTGACCTTATACTAAAGTACAATTCTATTTAAATAAATAAACTTAATATAAACAAGAAATGAATAGCTCCTAATCTGTTTTTTATTTAAAAATAAAAATCACTAAATAAAATTATGAGGGGAATATTTTTCTAATTTAATAATACTAAGTTTTGTCTCGCTATCCACTGTGACAGAATAAATGGCAATGTAATCATAAAAATGTATAGAAAATTACAAGTGCCTTTACTAATGCAATGACACGTCCATTTTTTGGATGTTATTTATTTATTGTTCCGTGTTTTTATAATGGAGAAAAAAAATCCTTACAAATTTAAGTTTCTTTAAAAAAAATCGTCAAATAAACTTTACTTCGCACGAGGTAATACTTAATTTCCCTTTTATTGTATCGTTATTTTCGATTTTTCTGTTGTAATTCTTACTTATTTATAATGGCAAGAAATCCCTAAAAATATTGAAAAGGAGAGAGAGGGATAGCTGTTTTGATTTGTTGAATAAAGTTTTTTAAACAGTGAAAAAAAAAAAAAGCGTTTGACCCGGAAGCAGTCGAAGCGCAGCGAGACACGTTTTCCTGCAGCAGAACCAGCATGGACAGCAGAGGAGCTGTTTGGAGATGTCTGTAGAAATGGTGGAGCTCTCCATGGAAGTACCGGAGCCGGTCCGACCGGCCGGAATCCTGCAACAGAACCGCGTCTTCCTCGACTTTTTCTGGGACTTGGCCAAGCCGGATCAGGAGGTCCGTCTGAAGGCGGTGGAGAACCTGATCCAGTATCTGAAAACCAACAACAAGGTGAGACAGAGACCACTGTCACTGCACACAGCATGGGGACACTCTGGACAGAAGTATTTTACTCACTGAAAGTCAGTAGAAGTGGAATAAGGACTCAAAGGAGCAGTGCCACTGTGGTAAAATACTCCGTTACTAGTAAAATGTCCAGCAGTTAAAAAGGAAAAGTACAAAAGTGTTAGCATTAACATTTACCTTAAAATGCTTTAATGGAGTAAAAAGTCCAATTTATAGGGTAAGTAGCAAATCATATAAATACCCAAGGAAAGTAAAAAATAGTATAAATAGTATAATTATTTAGGTTAAGTAAATTATATTTACAAGGAAGATATACAGTTAGATTGTAAATGCTCCCAAGTACCTTTACTTGATTACTGTACTTCAGTACAATTATGCTAAACCATTACACTTAAGAGGGAAGTTTAGTGTTGTACTTGAATAAAATTTTCTTAAGTAAATGTTTTCTTTCTTCACCAGTGGTTACTTTTTAATTTTTTTTTTTTTTTTTTTTTTTTACATGCAGAGCTTTTGATTTTGAGGTATTAAAGTGTATCACAGTGTATATTGATCCATTTAGCTATAATTTAGGTGACCTCTAGGTCCAAGCATTATGTGCTGTTTGAATTGTGATCTCTGTTAGATTTTGGAAAGCTGTTATAATAAGTGTGGAGGTGTGATGGTGTGTTACTGTGTGTGCACTGCAGGCAGATGAGCTGGAATACACCTTTAAAAGGCTGGTGGATGGACTGGCTCACACACGAGAGACCGCCAGGCCTGGATTTAGCCTGGCTCTGGGACAGGTGAGTGAAGACCACTACTAAAACCAAAACTTGAAACTATTTTGTATTTGTATTTGTATTTTTAGAGTCTGGTGTTATGAATGGGATGCAAGACTTATCAGCAGTTACTGGGCTCTAGATCATTAGTGTTCTGTTTTGGCTGACTGGTCTCCAATTAATGATGAGAAAAGCTTCAAGCAGGAAATAATGAACATTTGTTGGCTTTAATGTGACCAAAGTTTTTGTTTTTCAGGTTTTAAGTGCCTTTGAAGATGTCTCTTTGCAGAGTGTACTCGACCGAATCAAAGAAAAGCATAATTTAAAAACTGTGAAAAAGGTGAGTGCCCTAATGTTTTGTCTCTCTGGGCTCCAACAGCTTCATGATAGAGCTCTTTATGAATGCTCAGGTTGTGCCTTATTTTTTTCAGAAACTTCTAAGAAATGCTTTGTTTGGAAACTTGTTCGGCGTCCTCGCCATTCAGCAGTCCAGCCGCCTCCCTAAAGTAAGTTGTCTCACCAGGACAGCTTCCGATTTTTTTGTGTTTTTAAAATAGTGTATGTACAGCTGGCTGTTTGGGTCTCTGAGCTCTTGTCTTGTGTTTCTGCAGGAGCCGCAGGTGGTCCTGGGGTGTGTGCAGCTCCTGCAGAGTCTCAGCCAGCACAGACAACACCTGAAGGATCTGCCCAACAAAACCATGATGGACATTCTCAATGAGGTGACAACTGCTGCAGTGACACCTCTGATGATAATACAGTGACCATTCCTCTATAAACATCATACACACACTTACAACCCTGATCCTACAGGAGTTGAGATGTTGTCTAAAAGATAAACGAAAGAAAAAAATTAGTTGCTTATCCTTTTAGACATATATTCAATTCAATTCAACTGTAGACAGGCAGTTTATTTATGTGTTGATTTTTGTAAAAAACCCTCTGAATTCTTGATCAGATGCATTATGTTTTTATTCACATTTTAAACAGGATTCCACCTGTTTGAAATACGTGTTGTACATCATGCACAAAACATTTTTATTCAATCATTTCTGCAAATTTAATGTTTTTTTTATTGTTTTGTTTTTAGTATAGCAATTTTGACAAATTGTGCATAAGGTTTTTAATCCATTGCTTGAAGTTTGGGGGAAAATATTCCTTTCATTAAGCAAGATGTTTGGCTCAAAAAGATGCAAAAACTCTTATTTTTTTGCCCTGGTACTAAGATGTGTTTTTTTGCAGAGCCAGTTCAAATACTGTAGAAGTAGCAGATGCTTCTATGTTTACTTTCTTCTTTATTAGTGGTTTCATTTTTGGATTTCCGCAAATGTAAAAGAGAAAAACAACAAATCTATCCATCTTTTCTTAAAAAAATGTTTATATCTTTGTCAGATCCCAGAGGAGGTGTTTGAGGAGGTTCTGCTGGCCGCCCTGAAAACTGACCTGGCATCAGCCTTCAGCACTCCGGAGCAGCTGCAGCTGCTGCTGGTAGCACTGCAGCGCTTCCCACAAACACTCAAACCCAAGAAACTCAAGAAGCTGCTCGGCTGCTCGACCATCATCAACGCTGACAACATCCCAAAGTAAGAACACAGTGAGCTAATTGTCCCCACAAACACATCCACGTATTTCTCATCACGATTAACTGTAAAAACAGAAAGTGTTGTGATATTGTTCCAGTCAGAGAAAACAAACTATCCTAAAACTGCTTGTGGTTCAGAGGGTTAACCATATTATGCTGCTATGCTTATTAAGCTGCTATTCATGTCCATGATACCAGCATATTGTGGAATTATGGTATATGTTTGCACCAGTTACCAGTTGTTTACCAGTTACAGCTGCTATATGATGGTGATAAGATGAGATGAGATGAGATGAGATGAGATATTCCTTTATTAGACCCACAACAGGGAAATGATCCGGTGTTACAGCAGCAAACAGTATGTAACAAAAAACAATAAGAAGTATTAAAAAATAACAAATGGAACTAAAACAATTATATGATCAAGAAAGTATTAACAATATAAGCATTTTTTATTTTTCAAAAATGGAGTTACACTTTAAATTATAAGAAATATGAATTCATATGAATTAAGAGCAATATATACAACAGACATAGAAACAAGTGTTTCTTATGTTATGATATGTTACAGGTTGACCGAGGTGATGAAGATGGCGGCCCGCTCAGTGAAGAAGGAGTCTTTGCTCCCAGCAGTGGTGCTGGACCTCCTGAAGCTCTCCCTGAAGGAAGACAGCTTCCAGCTCTTCTGGAATAACGCCATCATCAACGGCATGTTAAAGGAGCAGCCGGGGCCAACTCAGTGAGTCCCCGCAGGGCAGGCGTCCTCGAGATCTGTGGCACCATTCAGATGAACTTCATGTCCTTGATGAACTTGATGTCCACTGTGCGACGTCCTGCTAACATGTTGTGTTGTCCCCTTTGTGTGCAGCTATCTGAGCTTCCGCCTGCTGGGCAGCGCCCTGCCTCTCCTGTCTGCAGAGCAGCTAAAGGAGGTGCTGTCTGGAGAGGTGATGAAGCGCTATGGGGAGCACGTGGTGTCTTCTCAGGTTGGTGCTTTCTCATTTTAAACTCTTTAATTGTGTAGATCTGTAGATTGTGAGGATCTCAGTGATAGACCATGGGTCAACAACAAAACAATCCCTATGCACTGTGTCATTTGCTTGCAAACAGAGATTTAATGTGTTTTTGGTACACAGACCTCCATCAGGAGTTTTTAAAAAGGAAAATGAAAAGACCACAGCTGGGCAGAAAAAACAATGTTGGAGTCTAGTTGACTATAAACAGCAGATTACACTCTGCAACAGGGGATGATGTATGTTTTAGTTGTTTCTCATGCATTGTGTAACGAGCTACAGTAGACAAGACAAACAGCCTTAGTTTGATTTATATTTAAGAAAGAATCTTATTTTTAATTTCCACAAAAATCAGTTTGATACATTAACACAGAAATAAGTTAAGTTCATATAAAAGAATGTTTTGTTGATGGTAACTTGAGATGAGAGTTCTTCAATTTTTTGAAGATTTGCCACTTATTACTTAGAGTATTACTCTGTTTTTTTTTTTTGTTTTTTTTTTTAAAGAAACTGTTAACCGCTGACTGATATTGATCCACAATTTTCTTCCCCCAGAAACCAGACCGCTTCAAGCTGGCCCCAGAGATGGACACCTACGTGTCGGACTTTCTGCAGGGCTGTGAGGACACCGACAAACAGCTGGCAGTGATGTTGGGCTTCTCCTCGCTGACCAACCAGGGCTACCCCGTGGTGCCGTCTGTGTGGAAGGTGGTGCAGCACCTGCAGCCTGCAGCTCTGCGAGACTATGTGGAGTGGCTGAAGAAAATGTTCCTGCAGCCTCAGCTGGACAAACTGCTGGACTTCAGCACCCGCAAGCAGAAGGACAATAAGGAAGTGAAGGAACAGTGAGTGTGTTTGCATATTTAGTTGTTTATCTGTCTGGATGGAAACTGCAGGCATGTAACTGTTGTTTTTTCTCTCAGGAGCGAGAACTCTGTCTTCCGCTTGAGAAAGTGGATTGTCTCTCGGCTCTGTTCGATCATTGACAACCACAACGTGAAGAAGTCGGAGGATCTCATCATGGATGTGGGCAGGTGAGACTGCCTGCAGTTAAATGATGTCTCAGTGTTTGCTTGAAGTGAGGCTCATCGCCTGTTTTTTTTTTTTGTTTGTTTTTTTTCCAGGTTTGTCCTTTTCCACGCCTTCTTTGGCGCCAAGAAGGCCTCAGCCGACATCCCAGAGACGAAGGGGAAGCTGTCCGTCCCACTGGATGACAAAACCAGAGGAGTGATTGTCAATACTTTCTTTGGGTGAGAGATGAAATATTCTGTATGGCAGCTTGGTCTCAAATGTACGGCTCTTTGAAAAGATTTCTTAAGATCCGTCACATCAGAGTGGAGGAACGTCTACTCTGCAGGATAGGTTTAATTCAGTCACAATGAAGGGCTTATAAGCACGGGCCGACCATTTGAGGTTTCTCTCTGAGGACAGCCAGGAGATTATTTCTATCGGTTTTTGTTCGTTGATGCAGAATAGTAATGCTGGGTGTTTGCACAGAGCAGAGAGGAGAGAAATACAGATGTGACATGGTGCATGTAACCTCCCAGCCAGTGGAGCCTTGTTCAGGTGTCTCGTTGTGTCACTGCTGATTCACTGACTTCCTGTCTGTCCACTCTCCTCCAGACTCCTCCTGTCCATGCACCACCTTGCTCAGGCTGAGGACCCTGCAGAAGGCGCAGCAGGCACCCAAAAGCGTACCCAGGGCGTCACAGCAGACGGCACCTTGTGGATTTACCACCTGGTCCAGTACGCCGAAGTCCTGCTGAGCCAGCCGAAATATGTACAGAGCAGCCAGCCCTTCAGCCCGGAGCAGAGACAGGCCTGGGACAGGTAGGACAACAGGGTCTGTTCTTTAACCGAGAGCAGTTACCACCAACAGCATACAGCTCAATTCTTCCTTTTCTTCTGATGGAGTCAAAATATTTCAGCTTCCCTTGTTTAGCACTAAACTGCAAATAAACAAATGCGCTGATGTCCTTAGAAGACAAAAATGTTTATTAAAATCAATATTATTTTTCTTCATTTTCTTAATTATTTCACCAATTTGTATTACATTTTTTTTAATTTAAGCCATATAAATGCCATTTTTCTGTTTTCTGTTTTTCTATGAAAAAGAAAATCCTTCCAGGTAATTGTCTTAAGTTTGGACACAGTTTATTAAATGTTGATTATGGAGCAGCGTTTGTAATACTGTGAAAATAAAAACATCAACCTATGCATTAACATAGTCAAAGTGTAAAAAGAAAAAAAATAATTTAAAGCCAAAATTGACAAAGTGAGATTTGAGGGTTTTGTTGTTACGGGTTAAACGAATATAACGCGTTACTGCTCTGCAGCGTACATGCATAGGAACGTTTTTAACAGCTTTAACTCTGTTTGTGTGTTGCAGCATGCTGGAGTCAGTAGCAGCCCTGAAGAAGAAAGCAAAGAAAGGTGCGACTGCAGAGAGCGGCGCCTTCCAGCAGCTGTTCCTGTTGGTCGGCATGCACCTTTTCAAGGTACGACACACTACCAAAATCATGGTTATTGTAGCAAAGCTCCACCAAAACAAACACAGTCCACTGACACAAAACGTTTCTCCTGAAAGGCCCCTGACGAGCTGCTGGACATCATGAAGGACCTGCAGAGCTGCATGGAGAAAGCTCAGGACAAGAAGGCCAAGAAGAAGAAGAAGAAACAAGGTGAGGGTTCGTGCACAATGATGGGCTGGAATGTACTAAAGTACAATTACTCAAGTTCTGTCTTAAGTACAATTTTGAGGAATGTGTACTTTACTTGAGTATAAATTAATAATATTAATAAATAAAGAATTAAAAAAAAAAAAAGTATTTTTTCCACTCCATTACTTTTAGCCAACAGCTGTTTTTTATGAAACCTCATAATATATTGAGTAGTTAAAATGAGCCCTGCCTATACAATATTTAAAGTCTGCTTGCATTAATGTATGAATGATAATAATCTTATTAAGGAATTCTTAGTAAAAATATAAGAATCTGAGTCAGGCTGTTCTGCATAAGTTAACCAGCTTTGTAGAAATTAAATTTAATTGAGCTCCACATTTACCAGCTGCAACTTTAAGGTAATGAACATATTGGTGCATCAATAATTATAATTATATCCTATAGTATAACATCTATTATTCTGAAATAGGACATGTTGTCTGGTGTTGTATCCTCTCAGGTCTGTTGTGTGTAAATGGGAAACTGATAATATGTTTGTAATAACAGTTATCTGAAGTGATAAAATGCAAGATATCATGTTTACAGGAATCAGTTACAACGACTTTAGTGTGTAAATGTACTTTATCAACAAGCCTGTGCTTTTTCCTTCGGTGCAGCCGCAGAGCAGGAGGAGGAGCCGGAGTGGGTGGAGGTGATGGTGGACATCTTGTTGTCTCTGCTGTCCCAGCCGAGCCGACTCATCAGGCAGGTCTGCAAAGCCGTCTTCACCTCCATCTGCCCCCACGTCACCGCCGCCGCCCTCACCGCCATCTTAGATGTAAGTAATGCCAGGGCATGAGCACAGTGGAGTGTACATTTACTCGAGTACTGAGCTACTTGTTCTTCACTCGAGTATTTTGAGTATTTCCATTTTATGTAACTTTACACTTCTGCTTCACTGCACTTTTGGGGCAAATATTTAATTTTTAATTTTTTCTCGCTTTACTTACTTTTAAGCTCAAAAGTAACATAAAACTCATGATCAGATTGAAGTGATAAGACAATAGTAGTTTACATGTTAAACCCTGCTTACATAAATGCATTAATACAATAATCTAATAACATATTTTTAAATGTTAATAACAATCTGAGTGTGGCCATTTGGCATAATGTGTTCTTTTACTTTTGATCCTTTTAGCACATTTTGATGCTGATACTTCAGCAACTATTTAATGCAGGATGTCCTCGAACTCTGGTTGTGTGCGTTTCCCTGGAAACATTGTATCTGACTTTAACGTGTTTCTTTGGAGGTCCTGGACCCAGACAAGGACGACGAGGAGGACGTTGCTGTGGTCGTCACTGATGACAACAAGAAGAAGCCAGATGAGGAAGATGATGAGGAGGATGAAGAGATGGAGGTCATTACTTAGTTAGTTTGCTTTTTGTTCTCATTCAGAATAAACATTTGAACTCTTTAAACATGTGGTTATGCTTCAACCAGGAGGAGGAGTCTGACGGGTCAGATGATGACTCTGATGAAGATGAAGCTGATGAAGCAATGGAAGAGGATGAAGATGAAGATGAAGATGAGGAGGAGGATGAGGAAGAGGAGATGGAAGAAGGACCTGTGGATCAAAATTTCCGTATGGAGCTGATGAAGGTCCTGAAGCAGCAGAATGCTCTGGTGGGTTTCAGAGAAGCTCAGATTAAGATAGTGTGACCTCACTCTTTGGTCAGGGCACCATTAATTAGTCATAGCTTTAAAATAGTAAATATTTGTTTACTATATATATATATATATACAGCGTGTTTAAAAGGTCTAAATTTAGCCAAATTCAGCCTGGATTTATTATTATTTCAGAGAAAACTACCAACTTCTGCACCTCTGCTTTTATAAATGTCATTGAATGTAGTAACACTGTTTTCGAGGCACTGAAACCAGATCCCAGTTCACTCCGTGTTTCAGTCCTCTGTTGTGCCGTGTGTTCAGGCCACAGAGGAGGACGGCAGCAGTGATGAAGATCTGGATGATGACGCCATGATGGAGCTGGACAAGGGCCTGGCCGCGCTGTTCTCTGAGCAGAAGAAAAAGTCCCAGGCCATGAAGGACGAGAAGATGAAAATACAGAAAGAGAAGATCCTGGTTCGGGACTTTAAGATCAAGGTATGTCATCCAGGACCTGGAAACAATTTCATGCATGTGTTCAATCCAATCTGATCTGCTAAGCACGTTCTGATGGCTCAGAACCTGCTTAGCCTAGCCTAGCTTAGCACAAAGATTAGCACTGTACACCTTCCACCAACCACAAACCTCTCCCTCCCTGGTTTGGTGTGCTGCAGGTGCTGGACCTGGTCGAAGTGTTTGTGGCCCGTCAGGCCGGCAGTCCACTTGTTCTGGGTTTGGTGGAGCCTCTGCTCACCATCATCGACAGAGGAATGAGCTCTGACAGCGACCAGCAGGAGCAGGACTTCCTCCGCAGAGCTGCAGACATCTTCAGGTAAAACTTGTCACCAGGACTGGCCTATTCGATTCTCAGTTTGATTTACAATACATTTCTGTTTGTGTATTTCTTTAATTTTGTTTCTGTTTTTCAGGAACCAGCTGTGCAGGTCCAAGGTTTACTGCAAGACCGTCGGTGACAGACAGGGGGAGCTCCATGACCTGCTGGAGAAACTGATGACGAAAGCCCAGAAACTGTCCGACTCCTCCGTCTGCCTCTACTACTTCAGGTACAACTCACCGTTTGTTAACTGAGCTGAAATATAGGACATGATAATACTGAAATATTTGTGAATTTATGATATAATGACCAAGGCAAAAAAGGATATCACAAAACATGACAATTTTAATGCAATTTGGAACACAAATAATGAAAAATGTAAACTGTATGATTATGATATTCTGTTGTAAGTCAAGTCTACCAACAAATGTGACACTGCTTGAAATATGAAACTTTGCGGAAGAAGTGAAATAATCATTACACTGCATACATATTTTTGTACCTTACATGTGTATTTATCACAGCTGTAAGGTGCTGGAAAAGCATGAAAAGACTTGAATTTGACTCTAGAAAATGTGTATGATCCGAGGCTGAATATACACTTTGGTGTTTTGTGTTTTACTGATGTTGAATTGTTGCTGCAGTGCGTCTCTGTACGTGGTCAAAGTGCTGCGAGGAGCTCCACCTGCTGAGGCCAAAGAGGAGCAGACAGCTAATGACGTATGTTTACACACATTGATTCATTCATAATCTGGGATTTTATTTAAACCTCCTTGCAGTGGGTGCTGCTGTGTTAAGATAATTGGATAATTGTCCACATTATTACCATGACATTTTTCATCATTTCCAGCTTTGCATTAGAAATAATCTGGATCTGTTCCCTTATTTACTGGGTCAGGAAGTGGGTCAGTGCTAGACAACTTGCCCCCTTTTGTCAGGATTCTCTAACTCAAGTTTTATATATGTTGTAGTATATATTTTTTTTTATTTCGGCTTGGGCTCCGAAAAATTTTCTACAGTCATTTTTATAGACTAAGCAAAACAATAATTGTCATATTAATGGAAAATAATTGTTAGTTGCTGACTTGATTTGCTCAAAAGCAGATTCCAAATGTCCCCTTTGGTCAGTTATCACTCTCACATTGCAAGAGTTGCAGGAGGACGCTGCTCTCAGATTTATGGTTTGATTTTAAGGAAGCAATTGGTTATAAGATGGAGTATTGTACAAATCAAAATGCTGACCAGCTGATGGTGCAAGATTAAGTAAGTTAAGGTATGTGGATGACAGTTCATCCTGAGGGGGGCATTAATGTTTAAAATGTCAAAACATTTCACTCTAACCCACACATGTCAACCTCATGGTGGCACTAGAGGAAAACACAGAATTTCACCATCAAAGTCAGTAGATGTCTTAGTCTGGGAACAGACCGTAAAATGTGCACTAAATAATTTAATTCCTCAATATTTCTTGCATTGGTGATGGTTAAATACTGCTGATTTTCAAAGAACATGGTATTTAATGACCAGAATATTAGTATGGACTGATTAACTGGATGATCCATAGTATCAGATACACATAAAAAACACTAATCCCAAAATAAATTGTGGTTGGTGTAATTAATGTTTTTTTATTTCTGTCAAATTTTTATAATTGAGCTGATTGAAAACTGCAGTACTTAAATTTAACGATATATAAGCTGACTGACTCGATGTGCTGTTTTCTCTCTCATGGTGTGTGTTTGTGTGCAGTTGAGCTTCATGGGCAGCATGGATGTGGACCGGGTGTCCGCCATCTTCAAGGACGCCCTGAGCTCCTTCATGGGCAGAAGGAAGAGCCCTCTGACGGCTCAGATGTTCACAGACTTGTTCACCAGATTCCCTGTGAGTTCCAGACACACATCTCTGGAGAAGCATCAGGTCGCAGTGGACACAAAGTAACTTATGTGTGTTATTCTCTAGGGTTTGTGTGTGAAGCTGTTGGATGCAGCTGTGCAGCACATCACATCTGGGGTCAGAGTGCACCAACAGGTAAAGGAGACCCGTCTTCCTACACCTCAGCTACATTTGTACTTATTTCCAGCTGTGTGTGTTGTACCTTCCTGCTAACGCACATCTTGGTGTGTTCAGGGCCAAGCATGTGTGTTGGTGTTGCGGGCGATGCAGAGCCGGGAGGTCCAGCAGCTGCTGAGTGGCGCCCCGTGGACAGAGCTCTGTGGGAAGGTCTCAGGTCAGCTAGTGGCGGTAAGTCCACATTACATCACAGGGTTATAACTGAGCATGAGCTGCATCTGTGAACACTGAAGCAGGCGTTTATTTAATATACCTGCTGTCTGTGTGCTTGAAATATGGTGTTACAGAATATGACACATTGCTGTGGATTTACAGAGTTAAAATGAGCACAACCTTGAGCATCTACAGCATTAACTTATTTTTAGTTCTTCCTACTTCTAGCTATAGTTGTGCTGTTTCCATGGCGGTGCAGGACTTGTATCCTGCACACGAAAAAGAGGCCACAGTGATTAAAATGCGACAGGAGCAGAAACACCCTGAAACTACTTGGGGATCAGTGGGATAAGGGATTAAAGCATAATAAAACATTCAAATTCCCCCTCAGAATTATGAATAAAATGAATGCATGCAGGAAATGAGGAAATGTGATTAGGTGTTTCGGTAATGTCAGATTTTATGAACAAGATCTTCTTTTTCAGTCCAGCTGCAGAGGAAACACTGTAGAAGGAAATGAATGTGTTGCAACAAGCTTAAAGATTATATAAGTTATTTAAAATATTAAAACTACAGCAATAAATAGCAAACACACCCATTTTCTGAGGAGAGAGAGAGAGAGAAACTCCTCTCCCTTAAATGCTAATTAGGCTCTGTGGCTGAATGTGTGGTAGACTGGTAGTTTAACTGTTTACCACATAACTTTTCATTACAACTACATAAATGTCTGTGTTGCATTTTTCTGCTGCTGTTGTTTAAGATTTTAATCTCTTTGACTCATGCTTTTTAACCAACTCAATTCCATCACTGTGTTTTTTTCACCTTATTTTAAATTCTGTGAAGCTCTGAATTGATTAAGTCATTTCTCTATGTGTAATGTAACGGCAGGCTATAACGAGGGCAGCAGCGACATCCTTCATGCATGTGCAAATTTTAATTATATTGCTCTGGAAGGTTTATGAAATTGCATCAGGCTGTGATGAACGATGATTAGAGCTGTACTCACTGACCTCTGTGTCTCCACAGGACAGCCGAGGTGCAGTCAAATGCATAGTTAGAGGCTTCTGCAATTTTGTCATCTGAAAAAGTGCAACATCAGTTACAGTAAACGTGCCAGTTGAAACAGTTTTGTCCACGCAAATGTTTCAAATGACCACAAAAGTCAGTAGATTTTAGTCGTAGATAACTTTTTAAGTCCTTTCCTAACATTTATAGGCAGTATACATGAAGATTAGTTGAATCACACTTAATTAAGACACTTAATACAGATAAATATTTCAATAACTGTAAGTCCTACAGTGGCCATCCTTACCTCAAAGATATCCTATAGAGACTGTTTTTTGTTACTGTAGATAAATGAGAAAGCCTAACCTCTTTATTCTCCTCTCAGAGTCTCCAGCTTGGCGATCAAACCGAGAGCAAAGTGGTGAAGGAGAAGGTGGTGAAAGCCCTCGAGCTCTGTCAGTTCCTGGTGAAGCACGTTAACCACCAGGTAGGTGTGGAGTGAGAGTGTGGGAGCGGACGGCTGCTCCACTGAACTCATGAGAGGGAACCCTCGATGTGGTTCGAGTCAGGACTCACGCCTCTGCTTTCTCCTGCGCTGTGTAGAAGCTGTCTGTGGACCTGGAGCCCCTTCAGACGGTCCTGCAGTCCCTCACCAGCCTCATCGCTTTTAAGAAGACGGGCAAGCTGGAGGACACCTACTGGGCCGTGATGAAACACTTTGGAGTCATGTGAGTTGTTGTGGTGGGAGCTTGAGGGATGGTTGTCATACATAAACAGGGTTTGTGTGAGAAATCAGGTTGCACAGGTAAATCTTTGTATACAAGCAGCAGACCAGGCCTTTTAAAGGCAAGAACCACATTTAACCATTAAGCTTCCCTAGTTGATTACCTGCCTGGAGGTTCTTCAGGAGAAATACGGTTTCTCTCATCCAGAGATCTCCAAGCCAGGTTATCAGTGGGTACATGGAAATATTGTGGTCTGGTTTAAAGTTAAATAACAAAGATATTCATTTCCCTGTATTGAGTCAGCTGTGCATGAAAAATCATTAGCAGCTGAGCAAAAAAGGCTAAGTGGGTTAGTTGGAAGTAAAGATTTCTCCCACCAGTTGTAAGTGCAAACTGCCCCAAAATAAAAGATTGACCATTTCATTGCAGAAGGAAATCCATTAAAAAGGTGAATAAAAAGTATCCAGTTATTGGTAAAGGGATACTTGTGTGTACTTATATTGTCTATAGACGCCTGAGAGAAAAGGTTTGGAACCTCTGCTCTCATCCTCTGCCTCAATAACATGAACCAGGTTTCTCATTTAGGCTAACAACAC
>JAOWBC010000182.1:6726036-6739217 GCA_028566105.1 Hypoplectrus providencianus
TATATATTTACTTCTACTTTCACAGGAAACCAAAAGTTGAAAAGGTAAAGCCTGACAAGGAAGCCGATCAACAGCAAGTTCTGAAGAAGAAGAAAGGTTTTCTGCCAGAAACAAAGAAGCGTAAAAAGCGCAACAAGCCTGTTTTAGAGCCAGCAGCAGCAGCAGCAGCAGCAGCAGCAGACAGCACGACCTCCAGAGACAAACCAGGAGCAGACAAAGGACAAGCCAAAAAGAAACATGACAAGAAAACAAAACAGAAACGGCCGGCTGACGGAGCAACAGCTTCTCAGCCCAACCCGGCCAAGAAGAGCAAGACGATGCAGTCTGAGAGCAAGACAGCCAAGAAAAAGAAGAAGAAGTCCAAACATAAGAAAGGGGGAGGAGAGTAAATGTAAAGAGGACACTGCTATTTAAATGTTGCCTTTTAAAGAGGCTTTGTTTTTGTCTGTTAATTTTTTACATTTTTGGCTGCAACTTCAGTTTCTAATAATATGTTTCAATATGAGATACTGTTATACAAATTAAAAAATGTACATGTGAGAAGTGAATTAAATATTTTTCTAATGTATGACTTAATTAGGAAAAGAAATGCAACAATAAATTCAACCTCACTTCAGAATAGTTTAATCAGTTTTGTTTTATATTCTGGCTAATGTTTCTTCTGTACTCTGTCTGTGGCACTCAGAACGTAGTCAATTTCTCCTTTAAGTGAAATGTTCTTTTTTTTTTCTAATGGGCTTGAATCAAAAATGTAATTTGTCACTGACCCAAACCAGATGTCTAAGTGAGCCGGAGCTTATTCTTTGCGAGCACTCGACATCCATTAGTGAAATATGTGGGAGGATGTGAGTCAGAATCTTTCTGTCGCATGTATGCATTGACAGAAATGTAACTCCATTATATAACATTCTTAATGGGAAAGATATCACTGGCCTCTGCACAGGATTTGATGTTCCAAGCCTTTGTGCTATAAACTTAGGTGAGCAATCGCACAGAACCCTAATTCGACTGTCAGAAAAATGATGCAGTGTCCCACAAATGGATTACTATACAGGACATGCGGCCATGCTGCCATAAATCTGCAGGCGTGCCAGGCAGGTAGCAGCCTCATCCATCAGTTTATCTCATCTTAAAGCCCCTCTCCACTTCACAAACCTTCAGTGGTGGGCCTCAGCAGGAGCCATCTTGCAGTGAACAACGTGTTGTTTGGTGCTGTACTCAGAGAACATAGCACCGTTTGGAGTCCCAGTGACTCAAAATATATGGGGGTGTATTTGTCCTAGCCTTTCCTCACACATTGACATCAGAGTTTCAATCTGTAAGGAAACAGACTAGGCTCAAATCAATACAATTTCAATTTTAAAGCTATGAAATATTTTAATTATATAAGTTTTAACTTTTTGGATCATGATTACACACTATGTGAAAGTGGGCGTTCATGTAACAAACTCATAACGCCCATGTCTGCAGTTATGCCAAGGGTAAATCTCCAGAAGTGAAGCCGATGCAAAAGTGCCTCATACCTGAATTAGTGGCCAGCGAGAAGGTGGGTGTTAAAGATTTATATATATATATATTTTTTTTTAAAACAAGGTGGGTGTTAAAAGATAAGTGTCATCTTGTAAAAAGGAAATAAAAAAATATTACCAGCTGGCTGCCAGGAAATACACTGCAAAGGTTGTCACAGGGTCAAGCCTCTCAGCATCATAACTTTTGAAAAATGCTATCTTAAAGCAACATATCATTTTTATCAAACATATTTTGATGCTACACTGAATTGTTAAAGGAAGAGAGGAGCCTCTGCAGTTTTTGCACTGTGTAACTTTGGTGGGTTCAAACACGTCTTTTTACAGCTCCAACACACCACCAGTATTGTCACTGATTTTTGGTAAAACTGCAGTCGTAATTTAAGTGTAAAATGTTTTGTTGTGTTTCTTTTTATGTCAGCAGCTTCAACTGTCTTTGATGTCAGAGTTTCCTAATGGACAGAAAGCTTTACTTGTAGCAAGTAAAGCTAACTGCTGCTAGCTGTAGCAGCGATCAACTTGTTCAGATGTCTTTCAGGCTCTGTCCACAGGGGCATGCTGGCATTCATACCTAAACCCGGAGCCTGGGCTAGCAGGCACAGAGCTGGGTTAAGCAGCCTCTGTGGACATCAGGGCCAGTTGCAGACAGACGCAAAGCTAGACTTCCTGCTGTTGAACCGGTAAGTAGTATTAGCTGGCTTACAATGTCTTGCTGCACACATTTACAACAGTGGTGCAGGACTGGATTGCACTCTAAAACTGTAGGGGTAATATTACTAATGTTGCTTTAATCCATTCTAATATTGAGATATTTCAGGCTAAATCTAAGTGTTAGGATAACATTTCCATCCTGAGAATTACACTGCAGCTGGCTATGAATAAATCTAGTGGAAAAACAGAGCAATGTTTTATTTCAGTCACATTTATACATCAGTTCAACTCCTTACGAGGAGTTGAACTAAAAACTGCTTTATCTCATAGTGATGTGAACAATTGCTGTGTCAATAATTGTTCCAAATTATATATGAATGACAAGAGAATAAACGCAGTAAAACGTATGTTTGAGGATCTGTCCACAAGCTTCAACTAGAACTCTTTAGATTATGCCACAGAGATGGCGAAAAGATGCAAGCTTTAAGTAAGGCTGATCTGTTATTCCTTCTCTGGCCGACTGAACAGTGGAGGTGCTTATCTAAGTTTCTGGTACTGTACTCTCACAGCCACAGCTTGAACCTGCAGTAATGAAGCATATAAACAGACACTGGTGGTGACAAATCATCCACGCCAAAAACCTGACAGCAGGGGTGAGAATAGGAGCAGCGGTGTCCTCTCTTCTTGACAGTGAACTGTCACTTGTCATCGCTTTGAGTTGAGATATAGAGTGCAGAACCAATCTGCTAATGCAGCTCAGTAGAATAATCAGAGTGGGCTGTAAAGTGGAGGGCAAAGTCTCATCAATATGAGTAAGCTGTAACTGAATGCCGGCCTGATTCATCCTCTCACCTTATGAAATACTTTGTATTCAACTTTCATGC
Source organism: Hypoplectrus providencianus (assembly GCA_028566105.1). Taxonomy (NCBI): domain Eukaryota; kingdom Metazoa; phylum Chordata; class Actinopteri; order Perciformes; family Serranidae; genus Hypoplectrus; species Hypoplectrus providencianus. The sequence goes on from JAOWBC010000182.1 coordinate 6,729,098, forward strand.
TTTTGTTTAAGTGTGGCCCATTGGAGTGTGATGCTCCACAGCAGGCAGGTTGGCAGGCTGCTGGCAGGGTGTTAGTTCTATATTGAGTGCAACCGGAAACCAATTAATTAGTGCACCCAGTAGTTTACTTGCCAAGCCCTGTAGGAACAACTTGAGAAGAGTTGTACCATTATTTGGAGGAGGCCCAAATCTGCAAGCCTCACTTAGTCTCCTCCAGTTGAACACCTACTGTGCAGAAACCTTCCTGTTTCTGTTGTAATAAGTCAAAGGACCATACTGATTTCTTTCCACTGAAACAAACATTTTTCATAATAATACTAACCATTTCTCAAGCAATGAAGAAGAACATGTCTGAGTATGAACCCCACCAAGGAATGCCAACTCAGCACAATTTAGAGCCTCTGCAAGTTGATGTTCATAGTTCTGAGAAATGAAAGGAAATCAATGGTGTCTGGAAGACTGAAAAAACAGTTTCAAATGAGAGGGAAAATAGCCAACACTGTGTGTGTTCAACAGATTTTATTGAAAAATTATTTGAGAAATAAGACATTATAAACAATGTCTCACAGAGATGAGGTACAACAAATCAATTCTGGGTCCAGACCTTTGAATCCGCCCACTTCACAGAATTGAGTGATTTGTCTGACATTGTGACCTTAAACAGTGATTTCTCAGTTGAAAATCAATTGCTCCAGTGACCAGGATTAACACTATTGTCGAGCTGTGTGTTGGAACCAATCAGGAGTAACAACAACAATGATGAGCTTGATTAAAAGTTTAAAAAAAAATTGCTCCACATAAAACCGAAAAAAAACCCAGTTGTAAGCATGGCCATTCATTTCATTCAATACCAATCCTTATGAAAAATGGGAGTCTGGGCCAATAAATGCATTTGTAAGTCAGGAAGTAAAATTGTATTCATATACAGTAGAGCATTTCAAAACTTTGTTCAGTTGGTAACACAAATGCTCACCAAATCTTTGCACTAGATGACATAGTCCCATTTAAATGCTTATAAATGGCAATATCGGAGGACCAATTGCCTAAGGTGACACACGCTGTTACACTCAACCATAATAATACTATTATAAGCAGCCTTAGAGGATATAATCTACTCATTGGCCAACCAATGTCCCCTGGAAAGACTATCTGCAACACAGAGGAAAAGAACCCTATGGGACTACAAAAGCCTGAAAAATGACCTCATTAATTCTAAATTAGGCTATACACAATAACTGGGCTATTCCCAGAGCAAACTTAAGTCTCTGCCTTTGTCTCTCTTTTTCTAAGGCAGCGGTATATGTGTAACATAAATAGCTGCAGTCCTACTTCATCTCTGCCCAACTCCATCACATTTCCAACCAATGACTTCTGATCATCTCAACAACTCCTCTAGTCTTTACTTGTTCCTTCTGTTTACTACCACAATTTTCTAAATTGGCCCCTCTACTGGTGCACAGTTCAAAGATATCAAGTTTTCGTGCTGAAAACACAAAGGGTGAAGTTTTAAATATGTAGTTAGCAATGAGTAACTGTCACGGTTTAGCAAGTTTTAGGCAAAAAAAAAATAAATAAAATAATATATATATATAAATAACAAAAATAGCATTGTTAGGGCCAACCTCCATCCATTCCTAGCCACCTACTTCGAATGATTCATAGCCACCTGATGATTCTGATCATTCTTATCCCCTTTCGTCTAATGCTCCCTTGCTGCTGACCCTCCATTCAGTCTTAGCCATGCACCTTTAATGATTCTAAGCCATTGACTTTTCTCCATTTCTAGCCATTGCTCTCCACTGATTTTTAGCCATTTATTATTTATCCTCTCCTAGAGGATTCCTGTGGACTGAGATTCACTGTTTTCTATCCAAAGCCCATAAACTCCATTCAATCCAAACCACTGACCTCCCAATGTTTCTAGCCTCTGATTTCCTCTGATTCATAGCCACTTACTTTAAATGATCTATAGCCATTGACTTCACTCCAATTCTAGCCACTGACCTCCACTTATTCCAAGCTCCTGATGTCCATTGATTCCTAGCCATTGATCTTTGGCCATCGTACATTCCTAGCCACTGACCTCCCTTGATTCCAAGACCCTGACCAGCTCCAGCCCCACTGAGCCTCCATCCATCCCTTGCAACTGCCCCATAGAGATCCTGCTCATTGTTCTTCTGCTCTTCTCCTATACCTTTCCACTGAGCTCCCTGACCCCATAATCTTCTGATCAGTTACAGCTGCACATTCCTGGCCACTGACCTCCATCCAACCAACCATCTCTAATTGCCAATATCATCTATTCATCATTGACCTCCATCCATCCCGAGTCACTCAGATCCATTTTCAGCTCCCGACAGCCAGCTTTGTCCTTCATCCTTCCTTGATCCAACCCACACAATCATTTATAGTAGTAAATACAGTGTTCTGTTAAATATTGTGTGTTTTGTTTATTCAGAAATCATGTATGTTATTTCCAATCCTAATATATGCATTTCTGAAGGAAACATAAGTCTGAATGTAGAATGCATTAGTCATCTTTCGTTGACTTACTTCCAATTTCCCTGGGAGGATAAATGGTTTCGTTCTGTTGCACTTATGCCAATGAGATAAGATAGACGGGCGGTCTGTCAGTGCATCTTCCAGGGCTGGAGCTGTGCCAAAGACTGCTTCATATTCCCAGGCCTTTTTCTTGCTGGGGACAATTAGGAACATGGTGTCCTGGTACCTGGCCAACACACTGACTGATGCTGATTCACTTCCACTGACCTCAAGTAAGACAGGCTGTGGCGCCATTACGGGGAGATGTTGAGATTAAGGGTGGTACTTCTATGGATAACCTTCATGTCAATAAATCACAGTGAAAGAATGATGGAGTCTACACAGTAGACTTCTATATGCAATTGATTGTGTGCGAACAGTATATCTACATGGTTCTATAGAAACTGTTAAGCAGTCATTATTTGGTAGTTAAAATGCAGGAGACCCTGCGCAGACTCTATAGATCTCCCTTAGGAAGGTCATTTGTGACGTAATGAAAATCCATCCAAACATTTGCATATTATATAATGTCCTGTATACAGTTTTATATTGAGATGTCAGTCCAATATACTGAGCAATAGCATTCACGTGCTGAAAAGAATACAATTGTTAAAGGTTAATGACACATTCAAAAGGTTTAACATAAGGTAAGTATTTATTTATAAACTTAGAATATTACATATTTCCTTTGATAAGGCAGATTATATGAACTCCAGAAAGATGATGTTACTGTAAAACATTCCAGCTCCCATAATGGCATACATTTACAGTGAAGTCTTATAATAAATGACACAAAATTTCTATTAGGCCCACTATGATACAATATGAAGGATAAAAATAAAAAAGAAGGGCTTGAACGGAAACCCTCTGTTGGATTCTCAGTTTATTACATGTCAGAGAATACATTATAAATACTCAAAAATTAAAATACTGTATTAGCGCTATACTATCTGACACATTAAAAAAAAATCTTATGTGCATTACTACAGCAAAAAGTTGCATCCTGTCAGGCTAACTAGAGCTACCCACAGATGTCTAACAGACATTGGAGGACAGTACTTTAGGCAAATATGCTAAGTCACTTAATTTAAGGAAAAAATACTACGCAAACAAATAAGCCATTTTCTACAGCCTATATGCAGCTTTGCACTGCCTAACAGCACCACAACATCCATTATAGTCTAACTACATACTGGTAGTGTGTCAGAGAGACATGCCACGGAAGATCAGCGAGCCATTATGGTCTGTGTTGTGTCACCAAACTCTTAATAATTTAACACAACCGTGTGTCACATCCCAGGGAGGATTTAAAGTTTAAACATCTTTGAGGATTTAAACAACGTTTTAGGCAGAGGAAGAGGAAGAGGTCCAAAAGTCAAAGCAGGCAAATACTTTATACAGTCCCATAAGGAATTACCGGTTGGCTAAATACTATTAGGAAGGTGTGTGGCCACATAGCTATCCTATGTGCCACTGTAGTTCTACTACTACTACCTCTAGGCCGACTATTCTGCTCAGTATTCTGCATTTCTAAGTCATCTACAAGCAGCAGAGGTGGGTGTGGGAGTTCTTTGTGCCTTATTGCTTTTCCTGTTTATTCCACAGTCTCATTCCCTGAAGTTAACAGTCAAGAGGAACTGCCTCGTGCAGCGCCTGTTCGCCCTCCGCCGCTCCGGTGGCGACGTCGGCGCTCTCCGTCTCGCTCTGGCACGAGAGCCTCTCCTCACATCTCACCGGCCGCACGATGACGCACGGCCTCGCGGGCTCCCCGCTCGCCCCTGCGCCGCCGCGCGCGGGACTGCGACTGTCGCGCTCGTATTCCTCCTGCGCGCGCTGGATCTTCCTGTTCCGAAGCTTCCTCTTGTGGAAGTGGAACGTGGCCAGGGACACGAGGACGATCCCCACGAGCACGGCCACCAGCACGAGGAGCGCGAGGGTGGAGGAGAACGGCGGAAAGAAGCTGAGCTGCTCCGCGCAGGTGCCGTTATTGGCCTGGAAACCACCGTGACAGCGGTGCAGCGGCACCGACAGTCCCGAGGCCTCGGAGGTTCTGGCTGTCATCCGGTCCACCTTTCCCGGCCACTCTTGTCTCTCTGACCCCAGTACCCTTCGTGCTCTCCGGGCTCAGCGCGGTGACACCGGCCCGCGCATGTGGTTACCTGCACCGAAAAGAGCACACGAGAGAATCCAGAAGAATGAGAATGAACAATCAGAAACCCGCCCACCAGCCCTCATTAACCGGTCCAAGCTCCATCAATAATCTGAAACAATTACCATACGCACTATTAAATCACAATGTGAGATTTTAAAAACCTGCCCGCTTAAAAAAGAGCATATGTTCAGTTAGAAAAACGGACGCTGTTATGGATAAAATATTTCCGGACAATACATCATCTATTAAAATGTGAAGGCCTGCAAGATTTAGCCAAACAGATATTTTCCTGCACTCCACGCAGCAGCGTTTAAACATTTCAGAGGATAATATTTGCATTTGTTGCATCTCATGGCTAAATCATTAAAATAGAAGAGAAATCCTTACCTGATGAAATTGTCAGTACAGGGCACAGTCCGTGAGTGGAGAGCCGATATGTGTAAATGGGAGAACAGGATCACGGTGACGCATTTCATACAATGAGATGCTGCTGCTGTGGTGCTGAGCTCCGATCACTCAGGACGCTTTGATGCCGCAATCCGCTCAGTCTGCATCCAGGGCAGCACTTCCCCAGCTAAATGCTATAAGTATAGGCGGAAATCCCTCAGTGTGCATCAAAGTGGGCTTTCAAAAATGCGATTAGAAAAGAGCTGTGGTGTGTTTTTTTTTCCTAGAAAAGCGTCCCCTCCTCCGGTCATCCGCTGCTCCACTCAGCATCTGAATGAAGAGCTGCAGCTGCATTAAAGGTCCCGTATAGTCAGCTGGCAGAGCTGCCTTTTTTTTTCTTTCTTCAATTGTAGTCCATGTTTTACCAACACCAGAGTGCTAAAATTCCCCTTTAATCGCTACAACAATACATGCTTATAACTTCACACTTAAATCAAATAATGGAAAAAGAAAATTAGTTTTAACAAATGACCCTGGTCGGTAACAATAGACATTCCTGAGGGTGTGGTCAAATGCTGCATGATTTGCAGCCTTTAAGCTCAATAATGAGGGTGTAAATAAGGTTGTGATGCCATGCAATAATTTTCACCAAATCATGTATATGTATGCCCCAAATTGTTAGCATTTCCCCATAAATTAAGCCAAGATAAGTTGGTTGTCTAAAACCAACAAATCTAAAATTGACTTTGAATTAAACCAGTGTATAAGAATTAAATATTTTTCCAATGGTCATTCAACATACTTGAGTGCTTTACTTAAACTTGTGTTTCGTCTTGTTTTGACAAGGGCCCAGCCTCATAAATGTCAAATTTGTTGAATACTTTTAAGGCTGATACTAATTCTTACAAACCAAACAGTTTATTGATTAATGGGGAAAGTAATCTGCAGTGCAATCCATAGTGGAAATAAGCATTAGTTATGAGTTCAAATAGGTGCTGTCATGAAAAAAAGCCTTCATTTTCATGATTGCATGTATAATACTCTAATGATGTCACATATATTAAGAGTTCCGGTATGGGACACGTTTCTGCATTAGGTAGTGTTACTTTTAATATATGAATTAACATATTTTCATTACTGATTTATGACAGCTTGACACACAGTGCTGAGCTGCCTCTCAAATTAATCGTCAGGTTTCCACCATTCAGGTTCAGGGCACTTCTCAACATAGTCTGATTTTCAAAATCTCAGCCTTTATCAAACTCTCAAAAAATCTGAATAAAAAACAAACAAACACATTGAGTCTAAAAAGTCAGCTTCCTGAACAAACTTTTTGGCTCAGTGATGGTGATGAGTGATGGACCCAGCTGGACTGACAGTTGCCTTTGACTTTGTCCTTCCAGAGACCTCATCGCTTAGATAAGCTTCACACTCTGTTCTAAATAAGAGGATTAATATAACTGTTAAGCACTTGATTTTATATTAAAACTGCTCTTGAATAATACATGTTTCTCGCTCGCTTTTACTTTTGGTGAAGAGATTAAATCTTAAAAAAAAAAAGTCACTTGAAATAAATTAGAAAACCACTCTTTTTTTGCCCTCCACCAGATCGAGCTCAGCTCCTCCCTGACTGTAAGACTGCTGCAGGCTGTGTGACACGGACTCCAAATATAGAAGTGTGGGCAGCCAGGAGTTGTCTCCACAATGAGGCCACACCTTGACCTACCTTTAAGCATTGTGATAAAATACAGTTTGTCCCTACACTTTCCGATAACAAGAAAAGATTATATCTGCATTTTAATTACTTACAACATACCAATTTAGCAGGTTTTATTATGTAGAGTGTTCACACTGGAAAAGTGATAAACTATGCATACTAAATAAAGGCTGATTTCTTTATGTGGTGTTGATTGATGACACTATTTCCCCACGATGCACTGTTGAACTCAAGTAGGGCATGCTTGCTGCTGTAAAACAAGAGGTAAAACTGATTCTTGGCCGTAGTAGAAAACAAACAAATGATAACAAATCCTTTCCATGTCTATTTTTGACAGATAGAAAAAAAGTGACATTGTAATACTGACATTTTGTTTTTTTGCTTTTTTTTGGAGCCAGACAAAGCCATATTGGGACAAGTGGGTGGACCTGTCTAAGAACCTGAGGACACAAAGCTGAGCAGACATTAGCCGCAGCTCAGCCAGAAACCCCTCTGGGATGTAGAAGCTGACAGCAATGACAACAACTCCCATGATCCCAAGCTACTTTGTGATCATACTGTAAACACATATTAGTTTTTCTTTAAACTATTTTCCCAGCAGCGTCAATAAGCAGCACTCTACGAGTACTTAGGATTCCAGGGCATTGTTTGATCTTATATGATTTGGGGAGTTTTTATGTCAGTTAGCTCCAAATTCAAACAATTGTGCATTGAAGTGCACTCATTCAAGTAGATTATGCTGTAGAATGATATGTAAAACACTATGTATTAAAACCAGATGAAGGCTAATAATACATTTGGTTTGATAAAAGTCTCTGTGCTTTTCTGTTCTGGTACCACAAAGCCTTCAACATTCCTCCAGTAATTTCCTACTTGTGGACATGCTCCATCACCGGCGGGGCTGCATGAAAAATGAATGTCCTCGGAGGCAGAGAGGGTCCCTGGATGATGAACTCACTGAAGATGAGTGCATACTGAAAGATTTATACAAGTGTTCATGCACAGTTTAAAGCCTGGCATATGTTTTAGGGCTGTTAAATGGAGGGTGATTATAGCACTTATTCTAATATGCATACAGGTCAGATGAGTGTTCCAGGTCAAACTGACCCACAATAGACCACCTGACCAAGGATGGGTCACTGAATGGGCAAATAGGACAGGAGTCCCAAAGGGTTCGGGGAGGCCTGGACCAGGGCCTCTGTTTAATTTGATTTTTAACATTTCGTTATGGAGAGTAAAGAAAATCCAAAAAAACTAGGACAAAGGTAAAGGAGTTGCATGAAGAGACACACAATGATAGCTGACAATCAACAAAATGACAACAGAGAGATACAAAACACCTACAGGGAGACTCAAAAACAGCTTAAAAAATAAAATAAACTACCAAAAAGACAGAAAAAAATACTACAAATTGAAAAATACCAAAACACAAACACATACACACATAGCAACTACAAAGATAATCAAAAAGCTTCACACAAATACGATGATGACATGAAACCTAACTTGAGCACTGACTGAAACTTAAGGTAGAAACATGTTTAACTTGTCATTTGTGCTTCCCAAATAATGTATTTGTATATTTCTGTTAAACAGAGAGATTCAGAACTAGCAGAAAGAGTCTCAGTGAGACTTCACATGCCCAGGGGCCCATAATCCATCCATGCACCCGACCTGACTCCAGTTATAGAAGAACCACTTAAGCCTTATCCAAATAGAATAGCTTGTTTTAAAAAACAACAAGGAAATTATATTTTGGCAAGTTTTCCGCTGTGGCAGTAGAAAAAGAGAAAGACTCTTTCAAAGCCTCTTCAAATAGATTAAGTCACACCAAGTGTCGTCCAGCCGTGTATCTTTGTAGTCAGTGATGAACCGTACAAATAGAGATAATGGCACACACATTCAGACAGCCTCCTTCTGAAAGCCTTCATGAAAAAAAGAGCTTGAGAGAGAAGTTTAAACCCTGTCCAATTTCACACCTCTGCTCTCTGTGTGCTACCTGCCCATCACGAAACAGCAGTTGGTTTATCGGTGCTTTCTCACTGCCTGCTGAGGCTGGAAACGAGGTTGATGAGACAGCGAACCACAACAGTGAAGTCGTGGGCTGGAAAAAAAGCAAAACAATGAGATGAAAGATGTTGAATCACTCTGAAGAGCTGCGGGGAATTTAAGAGTTGGATGATAATGCTCTGTGGGTTTGATACAACAAGACATGTTTCAGATTACAACATTTGTCATTTGATTAATGGTTCATTTCCAAATGTTTATTACAGCAGCTTTGTTTTAATACAACTCTCCAAAAAAAAAAACCTCTAGTTCAATTTTCAGTGAGCTCATATCTTTCATTTCAATGCAAGTAGCAATACCACAGTGCAAAAATACTCTGTTACAAAAACAACAATGGCAGTAATAATAGTTATTGGTTGTAAGGAGGGATGTTTGGTTCATCCACCACCACTCCCACCTGCCTGTTAGGCAACATTATGCAGCGTGCATCATCACGCATGAATAAAATCTGGCTAATTGAATCCAGAAGAGTCTCAGCTTTCCAGTCATGCACAATTTTACAATTCAAAGACTGTCTGAAGAGCCCAGTTTGCAGAAAATATTCAAATACATCATAATTTTCACTGCAGGCAAAAGTCTGCATGATGATGGCATGTTTGCGAAGGGAAGACATGTAAATCCTCATTTCCTCCTCAATTTTCCTTTGGATATCCTAAGGTCAGAGGTCAAGGGACACCTCTGAAAATGACCATGCAAGTTTTTTGTAGCACAACACAGTTGGTAACAATAGACTCACCATTCACAATCACCATTAATTTTAAAACACTACGCCTCTTGTAGACGGTAAAGGTGGAGCTCAGTTAAATGACTTTATATATTGCTGTGTAGCTTATCCTATGATAGCACCACATTATTTATTTGTTGACTTTATTCTACATTATGGTTCTCAATTCAAAAGTAACCAGTTTCTAAGTTCTGAACTAAATGTCAAGAGGCAAAAGTACAATAAAGTCGTAACTGAGTACTTCCGGCTGTGCAGTACTAAGTAAATGTTCTTAGTTACTTTCCACCACTTTCTGTTTCATTATAAAGCCAAACTATAACTGCAACTACATTTTTAATGACACATTATGTATCTGCCTATTATTGAGCCACTCTGTTCTTTTCCAGTGCACTCTGACTGCAGCTTGTCTTAATCAGGATTATTAACTGTAATGAGAAAGCTTTGTGGGTCTGAATGCTAAACATATATTGATGTACACACTAATGTCCATTCAGTTTGTGTGTGTGTGTGTGTGTGTGTGTGTGTGTGTGTG